>QFEZ01000095.1:693-106692 GCA_003316425.1 Russula lepida
GACGAGGTGCATCAGGAGGAGCTCGAGGATCTTATGAAGGTATGTCCAGGAGAGAGCACATAGAGTGCCTTATTATGGGCATGCATAGTTAGGTATACTGTACATCCTAGTCGTCAGCCTTGTCTTGGACGCACAAGGAGGAGATGGTAGAGGTAGAACTCACCTTATAATATAGAGTATGGGCATCGGAATCTGGTATGGTGTCAGTATCAGGTTGTTTGATGGATTACGCAAGTGTGAGGTGGCCCAGATTGGGCAATGGCTGTTGGGATGATGGCAGATGGGGAAAGGGAGTACAGGGGGATGTTCAATGTTATCATCGCTCAGGTTGGAAATCATGTCTTCCTCAGCATCACAGTGAGACAGCAAGGAGGTGAGCAGTGGCAGTGAGTCCACAGGAGGTTGTGGGAAATTCGGGAGGCAGCGAGGGGTTTGAATCAAATCTTGCTATTGATGGTGGGCACCACACATGATATGGCATTGACATCATTCTTGACAAGTGTGTGAGAGTTGAGAATGCAGTGTGACTGCATGAGAGTTGGGAAGGTGGTGCGAGAGTTGAGCAGGCAGCATGGTAGGCAGCAGGAATTGGAAAGGCAGGGAGCGGCGACATACATATCCCATGAGATGAGCCCATGAATGGCATTGCCCAACAGTACGTTGAGCTGCAAGGAACAGGCTAGATGAAAACGCGGCAGTGAGAAGGAGAAATGGAGATGTTAAAATATGCACAGTCACACATCAGAAAGCTCTCCACCAAGTTCATACACCTGCTTGAGAGCAAACCAAACTCTTGCTGCAATTAGGTCCAAGCTCTGGTGGTTCAAGGACTGGATCTTTTTCACCGTGTCATTGGTGAAGTTGATGGCCTCAGAGTAATTAGTCGGAGAATAAGTAGATGGTGTAGTGTGAGAAGGTGGAAATAGATCCCAGTTTCAGGTATGGTCTCCGACAGTACAAGATCACGCCTGAGATACAAGAAGAGGTGAAGGAGAGGGATCAACTTCCATAGACCCATCTTGAGCAGATAAAGTGGGGAGCCAAGAGAGCAGAGACGACCTGAGGAAGGCAACAAAGAAAAAAAAACCCAGGGGCGTCAACTGGAGCCAGCAGCAAAGCCAGCTTTGTCCGAGTCGACTAAAATGGGCGGCTCAGGTGACAACGGCACGGCTTGGCTAGCATTCACGCCGGCTATGGCTACAGCTTTAGCCAGGTTTCAGCCATAGCCGCCAAAACACTAGGATGAGTTGTTCATGAAGCTAGAAAGGAAATTGAGAATGATGATGACACCTCTGAGAACTGGCCATCAGGAAAATGGAAATTTCCTTAATGTCTTATTGCATCCTTATAGTAGTTAATTCCTTCTTAAAATCTCCTTAAACACTGTTTAAGTAGGTTCAGACTTTTTAAGACCATTTTAAGTAACTTAAGCCAACTTTAAGCAGTTTAAGGAAATTTCCATTTTCCTGATGTGCAACACAAGTACAAAGGACTTTTTTTTCTGTCAATTTGTTGAATAGCTCACTTGGACATGCATTTTCAAAATTTTGGGGCATAGGATGGAGTGCTTGAAGCAGATGCAGGAAGACATGCATGGGAAATACACCAAGCTGACAGATGAGATAGAGATCATCTGGACCTGTGTGTGAGTCCTCACCCTCGTGCTATGTCCATCAGGTTGTGTGCCTAAAACTGGAATAGGTCTGAACTGTTATGCATAATCCATTTCTATCACAGCAATTTCAGACTCTTGCCGTGAAATACTTCAACACAAGGTTCTTGCATGTCTTTGTGGAAAACATGCCTTTCCTTGTAGAAAAACTGGGCCTTAAGGTCTTGCCATGTGTCATCTGCTTCATAAAGGGTGTATCAAAAGACAGGTATGTCCAATGGCTAGCAAATGTGTGCTTTCTCTTCTAACATTGCATACAGGATTGTCGGCTTCAAGGAACTTGGCAATGTGGACAGTTTTAGCACTGCCACCCTGGAGCTCTGGCTGTTGCATACACTGGCAGGTTCATTTTTCTTGTGCGATCAAAACACGTGGTTTAGATATCATCATGCAAGGTGTAAGCCAAAAGGAATGCCACTCAG
This sequence comes from Russula lepida, assembly GCA_003316425.1. Taxonomy (NCBI): domain Eukaryota; kingdom Fungi; phylum Basidiomycota; class Agaricomycetes; order Russulales; family Russulaceae; genus Russula; species Russula lepida. The sequence goes on from QFEZ01000095.1 coordinate 2,788, forward strand.
TGCCTGTTGTAACTGTTGAAATCGAGCTCGCATGGCTCATTATTCACTCGCTTTTAGTACAGTGCCTCACCTTTTAGTACCACACTAATGTTACCTTCCATGCATCATACTGACATACATACATTCTGAGTAGTATATAATGTGTGTAAATACATCAGGGCCCCTCATGCATTTGCCCACCCACCACAATCCCACTCGTTTCCCGCACACGCATTGCATTTTTCCTACAGTAACAACGTACATGCTATGGCCGCACATAGAAGCTGCCTACGCCAGAATCGCCATGATGATGACGACGACTTTGACCTTTGAGTAAATTGAGTACGACCACGTCCCATCACACCTCTTTTCTACACCACTTGCGAGCGCTGCCCTCGGTCACCTGGTCAACATGTCCCTCATGTTAATAATCTGGTCTATAGAACTAGCACGGTAGCTGTCCGGAATCATGCCCATAGTGTTGCTGTTCAGCTCTAGTAGTTGCTGTAATAGCGTGAATATTCTGTCAGATGCAAGGTCATTGTGACGTACCTCGGTTTCCTTGTATTCCCCCCAACGAGGTCCTGAAGTCCCTGATCAGGGTAAGTACAAATAGTAAAGTATATTAGAACATACTATTCGTCCCCTTGCCGTCATTCGGGGTCAAAGAGACTGCGAACGAGATCCAATAATCCAGCATAATACGACTCAGTCGTGCAGTATTCAATGGTCCATTGTTGCCTAAGTCTCCGAAAAGGTAAGCCAACTCGCTACTATGGAATACTCCAAGTGCTGGGTCAGAGCTCGGCTGGGGCTCTGTGAAGATATAGGCATAGGACGGTGCGCTGGATGTTTGGCTCAAGAACCGGCGTGAGGCTTGGAACATTATGTCACCGACTAACCAGTGATAGCATCAATACAAAAGTAATTGAAAGCGCGTGAGATGCCATACGAATTGCGGATCCACGCTTATACCCAGACCCAGTGCCAAAAGTTTCATTTCCGGTGTTAAATGGCGAGCCAGCACTTGGGTCGTCGGGATACAGCGACATCACTTTATCCAGCCCAGCCTTCAAGGCATCTGGACCCGAAGGGGATGGGGTATAATTCGTGTTCAGCCACATGGCAATATTCTCGGCTTGAAAGTCCCTCGGAAGAAAGGCCGTCCCTGTGCTAGTGTCAGGGTGCCATTATGAACTTGAAAGAAACAGACCTTCGTCGAGGACTGTGCCAGCCATAAATGGTACTCGTCCGCCCGCCCCACGCGATAGTCGCCTGGAGGGAAGGTCGCTGATAATGCCCTCCGGCCCATCAAGAACGGGGCGAAAGGGGACTAATTCGATTGCCATTGCGGGACTCAGGCTGGCTCGGAGATCAGATGAGTCGGCGGAGATGAGGCAAGGGAACGTGTTGTTTGGCGAGGCCGTGGCGCAAGATCGCGTGTTGTTCGCGAAGAGCATCCAAGAAGGAGTTGCACGGTAACCATCAAAGATGGGAAGTGAACCCGTTCCAGATTGGAAAATCTACAAGATGTTCCCTCATAAGATGGGGCACTGTTCATGGTACGGGAGACGAGTGCGTACGGCAGCTCTGGCAACAGTGGAGAAATTCTCGTTGAGGTAATGATAGAAAACAGATGATGCTCCCGCACTCTCTCCGAAGGCGGTGACCTTTCATGGCTTGTCATACCAGTTTCGGGGGTCACGGTAGCAAGGACGAGCAGACAAACCTTGCGGGGATCTCCACCGAAAGATGCGATATTATTATGCACCCATTCAAGAGCGGCCCATTGGTCGTGCAGGCCAAGGTTAAGGACAGCTCGCTGAACAGCTTCGGGTCCCTGAGGAAAGCCGAGAGGTCCAATACGGTAGTTCATGGACACGAACACAATTGGTGTTCCCTAAGAATTATACCCATTATTAAGGAAGTGGAGAACGGGCCGGGATCTGAATAAGTACATACACGAGCCATTGATTGTTGGACGAAGGGAGCTCCGTCATAGAGGGAAGAAGCACCACCTGAACTCCAAGTCGTCGAGTTCGGGAAAATGCAAAGAAATCAATCGCGTACTCTTGAACCCGCCTCCATAAATCCAAACTACAACAGGCAAAGGCGAGTTCTTATCAATGCCTGACGGGCGGAATATATTGAGAGTAAGACAGTCCTCTGACATATCCGCACCCGAGTTCTGTAACGTATCGGCACCGAGAGGGAGCGAAAAGGAAGGCAGCCTACTGGTTGTAAGCACTGGGGACCGTAGTTACTGGCATTGAATGATCGCAAGGGAGAAAGGGAAAGCTTAGGGCGAGGAATTGAAAAGCGATTTTCTGCGACCGGAGGCTCGGCGAAAGGGATACCTGAAATCGAGGATTTGAGAAGAGATCAAGCGACAAGGAGAAAACAAAGACCTCCAAAGAAGTCGAGGTTAGAGGGATGAAGACGCTTTCCTGTAATGATCGTGCCTCTGAGATTCAGGCGGGGCTGGCCATCGTGCCAGGAATGCAAGGCAGCCCAGATTGAGAGGGCAGTTGCATAGAGCCAGATGTACATTGTGAATAGCCGCAGATCTCATCTTGCGATCAGGCCCGGCCCACTTCCGGCTCCTCGCGATCACGTGTATGACGTCTTTCTTCTTTTACCACTACTGTACCAAGATGGTTAAGCGTGCTCGTGCTGCTGCCAGCGCTTCCCCGCCTTCAAAGAAACTACACCTTGAAGCCTCACCAGGCATGCGTGGTGTCGCGTCACCTGATGCTGCTGCCGCCGCCGATGCCGACCCTCCCTTGGGAATACTTCTTCGAACATTGGAAAGTGTCCCAGCAGTGTCACCCGAGATAGGGGATGCAGTTGCATACTGGATGAGAATGGAGGACATGAGGAGTGAGAGCACCTTGCTTTCCATCTCCAGTCTTCCCTTAATCTGTTCCTAGTCTACGACAACCATGCACTCGCACAGGCCTCTGCGAGGGCGCTCGAAGATCACATTCCACTTGTCGTATTCTTTGTCTTGAGTCCGCAGGATTATACCGCCCATGACAGGAGCTCCCGCCGGATCGATTTCACTCTCAGGAATCTGTCTCTCCTTAAGGTCTGCCTTTTTTTCTGCTGCAAGTGCAGAGCACACCTGCAACTCTCACTCCTCAGGATGCTCTTGCGAAGCTCAACATACCGTTCTATGTGTCTCTTCATTCGCAGCGCCGATCCCTGCCCTCACATCTCATCTCGCTTCTACGATCCGTGAACGCAATTCAGTTGTTTGCTAATATTGAGTATGAGGTTGACGAGCTTCGTCGTGACATTACCGTGTGCAACCTTGCAAAGGACAAGGGGATCCTTCCCAATTTTTGCCATGATAAGCTTATTGTTGAGCCAGGCTTGCTCGTTACGAAGCAGGGCAAACCTTATACTGTACGTTTTGATAAGCTCGTGGGAGATCAACAGTGAACCCCAAGCACCAGGTCTATTCCCCATTTCAACGTCAATGGTCGTCCGTGATAAACGCGGACGTGGACAAGTACCTTGCAGAGGCGGCAGCTCCAAGCGCAAACTCACAATCTGTAAAGAATCATTCACTTTTTCAGAAATTGTTTGCCTGCGAGGTTCCTTCTTACATCGAGGGTTTTCAATGTACCGATAAAGACCAGATGGCCCTTGTCTGGCCTGCAGGAACAGATGCTGCGCGTGAAGTAAGCCTGGTCTTACAATGGGGATATCTTATCTTATCTACGCTGAAACAAAGATGCTGCGCCGTTTTCTCCACACAAAGTCCCGGGATACCCACTTGGGCTTGGCTGATCCTCTAGAGGAAGGTGCAGAGGCTTCTGAAAAACGAAGCAGGGCAATGGTCTACAATGAAAACAGAGACCGCGCCGACAGGGATACAACAAGTCGTCTAAGGTAAATAAGCCAACATACACCAATGAACTAAAATTAATGCCACCCAACAGTCCTTATCTCGCTGCAGGAGTTATCTCTGCGAGAGAATGCGTTCGTGCTACGCTTGGACTTCTGGGGAAAAAGAAGGTGCAAACTGATCGAGATTCTGGCATCGGGATGTGGGTCCAGGAGATTGGTAAGTCATCTACCCTCAGCTTTGCTGCAGCCTCACGTTTCCAGCTTGGCGTGATTTCTACACTCATGTACTCGCTGCCTTTCCACGTGTTTCGATGGGTCGCCCATTCCAGGAGAAGTATACAAACGTGCAGTGGGAGTCGAATTCAGAACTGTTTGAGGCTTGGAAGATGGGTCGCACAGGGGTGCCCATTGTAGATGCTGCGGTCCGACAAGCCAACACAATGGGTACGATATCCTGTCATCGTCGAAAGTGATATTATATCTGACTCAGAACCCGACCACTACAGGCTGGATGCACAATCGCGCACGCATGATTGCTGCGATGTATCTGACGAAAGACCTTATGCTTGATTGGCACCTCGGGGAGAGAGTAAGTTATCTCAATTTTCATTCCAAGCTGCTACAAGCCGATCCCTTCTCTCCAATTATAGCATTTCATGCAGCAGTTCATAGATGGGGATCTCGCCTCGAATAATGGTGGTTGGCAATGGAGCGCCAGCACTGGCACGGACCCTCAGCCATACTTTCGCATCTTTAATCCTTACTCCCAGAGTGAAAAGGCCGACCCAACCGGTGACTACATCCGCACGTTCGTCCCCGAGCTTCGCAAAGTTTTTGGACCTGATATACACAACCCACCGGCTAAGCTGGCGGACAAGTTGGGTTATCCGAGACCGTTGGTCGACCACAAGGAGGCAAGGGAGAGAGCGCTGAGGCGTTACAAGAACCCAGGATCAAAGTGATTCCATTTTGTAGCACTAGTACTGTATTTGTTTGTCTACAATTGACTGTACATTCGTAATTACTGTATTAGCAATTTAAAAAAGGGAGGTTTTGGTGCTGAAATGAACAGCGCACACACTCTCATGACCGAATCCCTAGCATGATTCCGGGACCAAACAGCTGTGATGGGACACATGATAGTTTGGAAAGCACTACCCTTATACCTGGGAATGAAGAAAGGTGTCAGCATAATTACAAGACATCGTCGGGTCGTGGTTAATATGAGTTTCATATGCTGATCATGACCTGTCGCTAGTATGTTGCCGTTGCCGGAATAATAAATCTACTTTAAGGGTCAATTCGGAAGGGCAAGACCCCGAAAGACATGTGGGAGTCCAATGTTCAACAATCGGGGGACGAGGAAGGGAGAGATCCAAACCCGATACCCCCAAATGTCTGACAGTGACTAGAAATATCGTATGGCTTCAGTGCGGAAATACTGTAATGGGCATCCAAAGTAGTGTGATATACTACCTATTCTGCTCATATTAATGTGAAGTGGAAATACCGCTTTGGTTAGCTATGACAGCCGTAAAAGTCCCCGTGTCTGGCCACGGCTTACAGTATATAGCCGTAAGGTTAGTACGGATGCTCGTCCACGAGGCTACAGTGGTAGGCTTCGGCTCGGACCTGCTAAAACACCTGAAGGTCGTTCCCGGGTCTGTGGTATCGATGAAGAAGATGAACGCACGTAGTTCTAGGGTGTTACCGTAGACGCCGCGACAGCGTGTTGCACATCTATTTGATTTGCCAGCGTTTTCTGGAGCAATGCTCAGTTGGAAATGTTGGAAAGGAGTTAAATCCAGACATGGCAGAGGGCGGAACGAAACAAGATGCAAGCCTGCAACATCATGTGTTCATAGCCGTGAAGGGCCTGAACGGCGTAGTACCACCGAGGTATTAATCGTGAGCGACTCACAGTCACAGTTCAAGTAAAAGGGCTGTGTAAGAAAGAGCTCTGGCCACAGAGGCAGTATGGCAGCTGAAAACTTTCTTATAAGGGAGTCCGGGCAACTTGCACCTGACGAAGTCTCGAATAAAGAACAGATAAGGCAAATTACCTCCGCAACCGTAGGTATAACGACGGAGACACAAGTCACACCCACACAAGGGAGCGGGGGCTCGTAAAACGAGTCGCGTGCAATAAAGAAAATTTCTTGTACGTTTGTGCAAAAGACACGTCTTGTTCCGCACAAGCTGACCAGAGAAATCAGAGCAAAGTACATCGATGCGGTGCAGTGTAAACGACTGACTCGAAGGGGTATCACGGCCATCATACAAGGCACCCATGCCACGTGATTGCGTAAGTGAGCGGGACTATCCCGATATAGAACAAAGCGTCGTCCCAATCTGTTGAGTGTTGTAAGTCGGCTACTCTACCAAGTGTGTTATCAAGGCGCACAGATATAAGCCAAGCCCTGAGGATGCCGTCCCCATCAAGGGCGCGCTTTTCCTACATCCACCTCCCTCAGAATCGTCCCGCCAATCCAGAATAATAAATGTCGTCCTCATCGTCCTCCTTCTCCCTATTTCCCACATCGACAACGGCGCCGTGCGCTTTTAACCTCTTCGGCCAGGACCCGCGCGAATCTCACGCAACGTACCAGGATTTAGCCGCCATCATTTTGCACGGACATTCTACTTCCTCCTGTAATCGGACGAGGAGAAGGAGCACCGATTCCAGCGGCAGCGGCAATTCGTTCGTCGTGAGCTTGAGGAGATTTTTCGGCGGCCTATAGACGGACGTGAATTTCCTTCTACATACTACATATATCCCGTCATCTGGATCCAATAACTGCCACCGCCACCGCCGCCACTCATCAATCCCTGTTCGGGTGAAAGTGGATGCCATATATCCTCCCTCACTCCCACACTCCCACATCCTCCTTTGGAATGCACGCATCATTCAGCGTCACATCGCGGCGCCGAAACCCACCTTTAGAAAAAGCCCTTATGCATTATGCCGAGATAACCCGTATGCGCCACTCGTTTTGCAGCCCGACTTTCATTCAAAATAGGTTGATTATCATGCCGTTCCCTTCCCTCATGTACCTATATACATCCCGCCCCCAGCCAGTCACTCCTGCCCATCCAATTAATATAGGGCTCATTCTGTATCATATAGATTTTTTATAAAAATCGCACGTTGTGTACTATTACTTTTCTGGACAATCTTTAGCCTCCTTACGCAGTGTTATTGGGTTTACAGCGCAAATTTCCAGTAGAATATTACTACTTTCAGAACCAGTCTTGGGAAAGTATAAGAGGTACAGGCACGACAGAGGTAAAATGACGGATAGTAAGTTACAGTGCCAAGGGCGACCGAGCTATAGGCCCAGGCCTCGCTGTATGGAAGCAAGAAGTTCGCATTCATTCGTGTCTCCATGAATGTCAAAGATATTGATGCCTAGAAGTCCATTCTGCTTCGCGTACGCTGACTTGAGTTCAAGGCTTTGGGCATCATCATACGTGATGACCTGACCCGTAGCATCGGAACGCAGAAATGGCGTACTCGAGCACGCGTCCCACTCGCGCGTAAACCCGCCACAGCCGACGTAACCTCCTGGCGAAGTAGGATCTCGACATAGAACACCCTGTCGCACGAGCTCACGGAGTTGCACTTGACCTTCATTCGCACCCTCGTCGGTGAGCGCATGTACATAAGGCGGTGATGCGTTCTGATCGCGTTGCCGCAAGCGTGTGGCCGTCGAGGTTGAGACGTATCCGTACGACGGAACACCAAGAACGAGTTTGCTTGGTGGAACACCCGCGGCGGTCCAGGCCTTTATCGCAGCCTCGGCACTAGCCGCGGGCTGTGTAGAGTTTTGACAAGCGTCGCTTAGGGGTGAGTTCGGTCCAGGGTTGGATGAAGCTGCAGCCGAGTTGACGGAATACTTGGAAAAGAGGGTAAGATACAGGACGCACCCCCCCAGACGTCGTAATTCATGATCAATAGCCAGTCGAGAACGTTCGCGAAGGGTCGAACATCTTTCATCGGTTGGCCATTCGCATCGGCAAATGGAGTCGTCTGGACGGCGGCACTGATCCGCGTGGCTGGAGGAAGTGTAGTTCGTAGCAACGAAAGAAACTCAAGGAAGTTGGCTGTGTCGTTGGCGCCAACGTAATTCCGCGGATCTCCTCGTTGGGCAGGATATTCCCAATCGATATCAATGCCATCGAGATGAAATTGTTCGCAGACAAGTGCAATATTTTTGACAAAAGTTTGGCGGCTGCTGGAGTTGCTCACAGCAGGCGAGAAAAACCTAAAGGTGAGAATGTCAGAGACTGATAGGACAACCTGTGCGGACCCACGGACCTGCTACCGCCCCACCCTCCAACACTCAACTTAACCTTCTTACCGTGTTGATGCGCCACGTCCGCCAAGCGCGTGAGGATCGCACGAGCATTGTCAGAACCATCCCAATCCAGACCAAAGTTTTCGTTTGGCAATGCGAATGCGAAGTCTATCCAGTCAATGCGCGAGAAGTTGATATTTTCGGGTGTGAGAATATTGGCTCCCCAAGCAGGATAATATCCCATTATCTGAGGCGTCAAATAGGTGCCTGTGGTACTAAACGGGCCCTGAGGTTGAACAACAGCTGAACCAAGTTCCGGTGAAAGGGAACTGCGGTCACTGGATCCAGAGGGCGGTTCGGTAAAACCGTTGGCGGAAGGTCCTTGGGGCAAGAAGAACACGGGTTTACTGGGAGGCGGTGAGGGCGTCCAAACGCCGTGAACCAAGTCAGTCGCTTCCGCGACAACAGGTGTAGCAGACGCCCGCGCGTTAGAATTGCCGCCCAGGGATGCCTGATCGTGGCTGCCAGGGACCGAAGGCGATGCTATGGGCGAAGAAAGAGACGGAAGCAAAACCGAAAGGAAGAGCGACAGAAACCAAAAGGTGGAGAACAGCATGCTCTCTATGAAAATTAGAGACGACAGTACAAGGAAGGAGGGAAGTCACCACCAGGGTGGGCCAGGACAAAGAGAAATGGGAGGTTGGGGTACATGGGGGCGCAATAAACGGATGTTGATTCAGGCTGAAGGATGAAGTCAGGCCAATTTGAAAGCAGTTGACCGAAGAGCTATGAGTCGGCCGATAACGATAATCAGTTACCATTGTTCAGATAAATGCGGTACTATGCGTCAAAAGACGCTGTCGAGCCTGGGAGTTGTGAGACAACACAGCAAGGGCCCCAAGCGAGAGTCGAGGAGCAAGGTGATGTGAAAGTAGCACAGGTTGACAAAAGCGGCTAGCACGTTGTAATTAATCATACAGACATGTGCCGACAAAAAGTTCCGGGCGGCGTACGACGTTCAATGAATGTACAGTAGATGGTTTAGGCGGACCAAAAGGGTGAAGGCATGCATGCGCGCATCAGCGGGACAGTGAGGATCGCCAAGAAGGGAAAAAAGATCCAAAGCGCAAAAGTTGGATGACGGACTGGAAGCAGAAGACGTTCCAATTGGAGAATATCAAACACTTTAGTTGGTGTAGTTGTGGAGCCAAACGATGAAACGACCACGAGACCAGGTGCACACTGCCGCACTGACGATCACCCGTAGACATGTGGCCGATAGAGACGCGTGTGCCAGGCCGTGACCGGTTGTCCGATTGTGGTGGACCCAATACCTGACTGGTTTCAAATTGTCTTCTTAGCCGCTCCGGCGCGTCGGTCAGCGGTTCAGTGGCCCGAAGAAGATCAAGATGATCCATAAGGCAATAAGGATCAAAAAGGTGCCGTTTGTTCCTTTTCTGAGAAGATGCCTGCCAAATTGAATAATTTCTTGTTGACAATCGGAAAAAGCGGCGAAATCTATCTGAGGTGATCGAGATTCGTTCCCAAGCGCCTATCCGTTTCATTCTTACCGATTGAGTCCTTTCCCTGGCGCCGCGTACCGTAACTTGACTTGAACCAACTCACAGCCCGCTCTCTGCCATCCTCCCTTATAAATTCATCTTCTCAACATGCTGCTTGTTTGTCCGCCTTGTCATGCATTCCAATACCCGCTGCCTCTCTCCTCCTCCTCGCATGCCTTCTCCTCAGCTTCTGCCCACCCCACTGCCTTCTCCCCCTCTTCACCACCAGCAGTCCCGTTCACGACTTAACCCATCATCATCATCCCAACCCAAACCGCCATCCCCTCTCGGACAGCCTGTCGCTTCGAGCTTGTCAATCCGCCCTCAACCAAAATTGCACGCTCCCCGGGCGCAACCGCCCCCTCCTCTCGACCTGAGTTTATGGCTGGACGGTGACGATTTTGGTGCCAGACGAGCGAGGAGCTACTCCCCACCATCATCCCTGTGTCCTCCCGAAGGAACAACTCAGCATGACCACAGACGCGGACCCACACCCATCTCCATGACACATCCTCGTTCGCGAAGTCGCCCTCGATCGCCTCCTCCGAGCCTGGGTAGGCCTCTAACGCCACCACCTCCAGTCCCCCCTATTCCCACCCACCTTTTAGGCGTGAGTTCGGGGAAGCCTCCTCAGCCGCGGTCAACGCACATCACTCCCACGGACCACATGCCGAACTTGCCATCTCAATCTCATCCACCCTTATTGAGGAAAGCCAGGTCGACCAATGCCATGACTTGTATTCATTTCCTCACCGTTCATGACCGCCGTCAGTAGGAAGCTTTTCGTACCATCATCGACCGTCAACTATTTGGCCGGTTAGACGTGCATCATCACTTTCTTGGCCAAACCTTGTAGCTCTTTTTATCTTCTATTATGCAATACCTCATGTACACCTGCTCCTTTTCACAAACCATCCCCCTTCTACGCATTCATGAACGTCCCATTGTATACTTCCAACTAATTGACCAATCTGTAGGTCGTAGCATACCGTCATTTGCATTTCACCGCGCACCGATTCTTTATTGGCCATATTACTAGCTTTTCGTCACGTAGATTAGTATAGTACTAATAGATTTTAACCATTGGCACCAGACCCGAAACTCGCAAATTCTGTTGTTAGACCCAATGTATTATGGCCCCGCCACTCATTGTCAGCTCCAGCTCACGATATTCACCCAGCGGATCATGCTGTGGCTCGTAACCGGATGATCGATGATCGTTTAGCAACGATGATATGACGGAATAGGTCCCCTCGGCGCTTTCGAGTTTCGTACTCGACTCCATGATGCTCCATTTTACAGACGCGTGTTTCGGCGCTCGATGACGACGCGCTTAGTGGATAGCCGTACCCTCGACGTCTGGTACGTATCTTTTTCCATCGCGTGTCATTCTAAAATCTCAACAAGTTCCGACCCGAAACCCAGCCAGGCGCACAAATACTGTGGGTCATAACTTAGTAACAGTAACAGCGGCCTGACGCACGTGGCAGACGGCTCCTATGTAGAGTTTATTTTAGACTCGGACTTTCACGGACAAGTGGAGCAAAAGGAGCGGCTACGTAGGGAATAAATGGGCCACGAGGTTTTCTCCTTTGACGTCGGATATACAGTACCGTACCGTATGCATTATTACAGTTTTTCCTTCGGTTCCTGGTTCTATCGGTGATTGCAACCCTATACCGTACGTGGGTTTTGACGCCAATACGGCTCTACACCGGACGTTGGCTCTCCGTCGTTCAGATTATTTTTTTTGGGTTCGTGTTGACATGTCGCGAGTCACCGCCGCCGCCGCGTGACCACGAACAATACAGCTACTGTCCTTTTGTCCTTGTGTACGGCACAGTACTAGTGCTACTGTACTGTATTACTGTATTACACGCGAGTCAGGTGGGTCCGAGTCCGGATCCGATGCTTGGCATGGATACGGACGGGGTCCTGTACAGTACAAGTCTACGTTACAGAAGAGCCTTGTTACGAAACATAATGAGCCTTCCAATCATCAGGCAGACGCCCAAAATAAAAACCAATGAGATGAGCGATATAACACAATTTGCCGCCACCGCACCGACATTTTCGAATTTCCGAACAAATTCCTATCGGTTTCCGAGCGCGCGCGCGCGCAACCGAGTCAGTGACTCCATGGATCCAAGTCCGAGTCCGAGTCCTCCGAACTCGTCGTCGAAACACACAGACAGAAGAGGATGTTTTTTATTTGAAAAGAAAAGAAAAACGTGGCTGAAACTTTTGCCTTGGTCCTCCTCCGATCGGTGCCACGCACGCACTGCCAGGGAAATTAAATGATAAAAAACACAGCCTTGGCACCACCTCAGCAGAAGCTTGAGAGCGATGAACGTTGGTGTACGTGTCCCTCTCCGGTGAACGATCGGCCCGAGCGTGGGTCGTTGGACATGTACATTAAATTACAGGTGCCACTTCGAATGCGAATCGTGGACAGATGCATGGCCGGAGTGTGTAGGTGGATGCAAAGCCATTCCATAGATCCATTGACACGCGCGATCGCCGCGGATCGCCGCGGTATGGACAACCGTAGCACCGGAACACCAAGTGTGGGGAGAAAAGTAGCCAATATTGGCAAATATTTCGAGTCGCCGTTCAGCTCTCTTCACAACCCCAGATCATATACCTGTCGGTAGTAAAATACAGCGCAGGGCCTTTCGATTACCATAAACAACGACGCGCACCCTGGCATTATAATGCAACGGCGCTTAAGTGCTTGGGTTGCTGGGTTTCGAACTGACCAGATGGATCAGTCAGATTGGCCATTCTGGAACGAAAAGGGGAGGTGCCTTGCTTGTCGGCTTGCGAATGCAGCATTTGTTCGAAGAGTCTCTGCGTTTATCATGGATGATGAATGTCACTCTGATATGTATGACTAGTGACTAGCAAGCGGTAGAATCTGAGTACGAATGTGTAGCAGATGCATATAGAAGATGAATTACAACCCATCAATAGCGACACGGAAGGCTTAGAAACTAAGACGAACAGTTCACATTAAAGCTAGACAGCACTTCGAGATAGATAATGGTTCGGGGAGCAGTTTTGCGTTCAGGTTCTATAGCAAGTAGAGGCGTTTACTTACTAGATTTAGTTTGGAGATCGCGAGTGTACATACACCATAGCCCATCCACGTCGTCTAGCGTTTGCAGATGGACGGCTTGGGATAGCCGTCCTCGTTCAGGCCCATAGCAAAGGTTAGTTGAAATCCCCTATCAAGTACAAGTTGACACACCGAGTTTCCTGTCAGACACCATCCACAAACAAGAGGAGATTACAGCCATGGAGGCCACATTAGGACTCCTCAATAAGCCCAAGGACCTGGCGATAACGGCGAGGTTGTCATTCGAAGACAATGTATACGCTGCGAAGGATTCCGGCAACATCGCTATCTCCCCGAAATCCATCAGGACCGTGTTCCCATGCTCATCAACGCCAAAGTTGCTGGGGTCCATGTCGGGCTGCATGAACATTAGGCGTTCACTAATTAGACTGACAGATTCCACTGGCTCCTTGCCCAAGGTCGAGCGCAACGTGCGCGCCTGGCCCAGATTAGATGTAGCGGATGCTCGAGAAAGCCAGAGGCGCCTTACAGTCCTTGAAGAAACCATGGCGGATGAGACCGCCCCCTAAGGGACCAAACACATGGCCAGGAGGAGCTGGAACCCCAGAAAGCCATATGAGAGCCTCTGCTGTCCTCTCGGGGAGGTCTGGGGGGGGGTTCGTGAGCGTGATATACTCCACGACCATATACATCGTCCGTTGATCTCCAAAGTGGTGTTTCACTTTGGGAATGCGTGGCATAGGTGGTGTATCTGTGTGAGACTGTGCATACTCGGAGACATATTTGTGGGTTGCAATTTCAGGCCATAGTCTGGCGGTTCCCGAACTTCACAAAGTATTCTGCTCCAATAGAAATGCAGGTGCGGTAGTCACGTTCCCTCCAGTGCGATTCCTTGTATTTTGTACAAGCGTCCACGATGACGGCCTCGAAAGTGGATTGTTCGGTAGACAACATTGCAGATAGGCTGGATGATGCAATGTAAGAAAGGGTACAACGTAATACCAAGGATGAAGGTATGTGAGCAAAGGTAGAAGGGCGATAAAGGGTTACGTATGTGGTAGAGGATCAGAGAAGCTTGATTGAAGGAGACAGACAATCACCATGCCCTTGACGAAGACACTGGAATAGGGGTAAGGAATATCGATAGGAGACGATCAATGTGGAAGGCGAAGTTAAAAGAGAGAGCAGTGGCTTGAGTCAAAACGTTTAAGAAAGGGTAGGAAATGACGACAAAGCAATACGCACGAGTGGACTAGATCGACACAAAACCACGGTGCAATGCCTTGGATGCAAAGGCAGGAAGAGTGACAAAACGATACGCACGTGGTAGAGGGTCGAAGGAGGCAGACAAGCAGGACGCCCTAGGCGAAGACACTTGAATGAGGGTAAGGAAGAGCGGTAGGGAGATACACATGATGACAAAGGCGAAGTTGTTAGGGGACCACGATGTCCCGAATGAAAATGCTTGAGTGAGGGTAAGGAAGAACACCCAAAGAATGCGTACAGGGATGGAAGCAAGATGGAACGGGGATGGGAAATGGATGCTGTTATTTTTGTCCAAGGCCTTTTGATACCCATAGACTTTCTATTAGGGCAGATAGTAAGTATGCATGACGAGTTGGCGCCACTATTATGTACACTGATACCCCACCACGCAGTTTCTTTGGCCCCTTGTAGCATGATGAAGGTGCCCAGCAAGGCAAACGCGATGATGAAGACAGCAATGAGAGAGGAAGTTGACACAGGAAAAGGCGATAGTAGGTGCTGCCAATGATACACATGGAGATAAACACAGAGAACGCACGCAAAATGGTGTAGAAGTATACACATTTGACAATATTTCGACAACAAGGAAATTAATACAGACTATAATAGCCAGGTATAGGCGAGTCAAAAGAAAGGTGGGTCAGCTAGGGCTACAATGGTGTGCATCGTGAGAATAAGAGGGTCCGTACCAGATACACTATATTGGCTTGGTCCATAAATGGCTGTCAGTTCATGAAGGTCTGTCCCAGCGTTATTGAGGATCCCATGTGAGCGTGAGCGAATACGTTAGAGTCCTAGTCTCTCGGCCAATGTCCGGTCGCGGTCGCTTCCACCGTATCCGCCGCCTCCGCCGCCGCCACCACCCGAACGGCCCTTACGGCCATGCCCACCACCACGCCGAGAAGTCCGATCCCTGTCTCGTTCCCGCTCCCGCGGACGGTCCCTTTCACGATCACGATCACGGTCTCGCTCCTTATTTCTCTCTCGATCACGAGGCTCACGTGGGGCTGCGGGGGACCGGTGACGAGACCGCCGCTCCGACTCACGTTCCCTGTCCCGGCTCCGACCTCGCTCGCGCCCACGCACCCGCTCCGGTTCTTCATCCATGGCTGTTTCGGCTTTCGCGCTGGGCGCTTTCCGGGTGTCCGGAGACCGCAGCGGTGAGTTTTCGGGCGACTCCATGTGATGGGATGCGGAGCGACCACTCGTCTGCGTTTGTACGCGGGGGAGGGCATTGCTAGAAGTAGCAGGGGACGCGCGTGCCTCAGACAGGCGCGGCTTTTTGTGTGCGCGAGGTGCGGTTGGAGGAGCCCTGTTGAGAGTTCCACCTCCACCTCCACTCCCATGACCGTTTCCATTGGGGTTGCCGCTGCTTGACACTTGCATATGTGAAGGTACCTGGTGGGTGTGACGAGACGACGCGTTCACCGGACGTGTAGGTGGTATTACAATTTCATAGGATTTTTCTAGTTCGTCTCTGGGAAACACACATAAGCATTCTGGGTCCATTGAAGTAGACGAGACTTACGAAAGAGACCGAATAACTTGGTGAGATTCTGCAAACGTGAAGGAAACACTGAGTCAGTCTTGATGTTCCAGTCCTTATTGTTGTAATCCTACACACCTCGAAGAGCAGTCTCTAGCCTATTGACTGCTCGTCTCAGACCGCGCACTTCCTCTTTCAGTTTGCCAGTTTCGCTACTTTTCAGTAATTCATAAAGCTCGTCATTTTCCTCTTGTAGAAGCTTGGCGCGCTGCGCAAGGGCAGTATTCACAGTGCTGGATGACGATCTAACGCTGTTTTCTTCCGCTGCGGCATCGATGTGTGTTAAGAGCAGAGATATGAGTGCAGGCGGCAAAGACAAGGGCTCGGTAAGCGAGGGATTGGGCTGAGTCGAGAGATACTGGCGAAGGGTGTTGACCTCGTCCTAGGATGACTCCTAGTGAGTATGGGATGGGATAACAAACAAGAGGACGTACAGTCAACTCCGCGAGCTGAGAGTCCTTATTGCGCAACAATGCTTCTAGCTCCAGCTCGCGGGACGACGGGAGGTTCATGACAGTAGTAACTGGCTGACCGTGACAGAGGGCGTAACAGGCGCGTCTTGGTTCTCGCGCCCGATAATGTAAGCGAACTATTATTCGCTTCCTATCTGCTACTGTACTCTATCACGTCTATCTTTGCAACAACTCCTGCCCTTTGTGAGAAAACAATGGATCGTGGGATCACGAAGACATCATCAAGAATATAGGATGTTGTATAGGGCTGACGATGGTGGAGCAGCTTGTGGGACAGCCTTACCCGTTCTTGCTTAATTACACCCCATGATCTGCTGATGATCAAGAACGAGAACGCTGACACTTGCCATCTTTCATCATTCCTCGCTTTCAAAGATGTCTTGATTGAAAGATCATACCTCAGTTAATAACAATCACGAATCGGACCATCACGGAAATCAAGTAACGACAAGTGAATCAAACAAGGTTAATGATGCACAGTATCGGCGTGCTGTAATTTCAATAAGTTATGATAGGTCTTGTCTCGTACCTTGGTCTCGTTCTCGTACTCTACTCAATGACATGACCCGGACGTGACCCGGATGTTCAAGTTTCGTGGTCCGAAGCACGTGCAATACCATAACAAACGCAAATACGACAGGTTCAGGTGTCTTGAATCCGTTGTCTTGAATTGAGTCATGCAACTGACTTTCTCAAGGTAAGAAGTTTTTTTCACACTAGTCTCCATCATCCTTCTTTGGTCTATATACCATGATGACATTACATTCACACTGTACGAACGGCAAAGTGCCACATATGGGCCTGCTGTCTTGAGTGTTTTTTCTACAACGGTAACTGAGTCACACCACGTACAACACTCCACCCTTTTTTTGCTCTTTCCCTTAATCCCACTTACTGATCCATCTATTATTAGATGCAACCCGTTTGAGAACCCCGTGGAGTTCAAGTTCTCGATTCGAAGACTATTTGCTATCTCATCCCTGTCCCTTGCCTTTGTGTTTCCATGTAACCCCTTGTGCATTATAACTCAAGTTTCTCATGTATTGTAGTTTTACTCGTGAATTGTATTCGGCTGTGTGGATTTATCCGATCTTATATTGAGCGGTTCCTCATCGTCAAATGCATCTGAGGGTAGCTGCCCTTGTACTTGTGTCAAGGCACCTTTGAAGATATACAGGAACGGCCCAGATGTTGTTGGCGGTGGGTTGGGCTGATACGCCACAGGTAGCGTGCACCTCGGGCATTGATATCTGTATTGCCGCTCGTGCCCCCCTCGCGACCTTCACAAAGTCAGTCAGTGTAAGGGCCGAGGCGCAGGCACAAACCTTTCGACAAGTATTGGATCACGAGGTTGCGCATTCAGCTTAAAGGCTCTTGCCTTGGCACCATCCTTGTCCTGCGAGCGGACTATGACCGCACCGTCTGTCTGCCGTCGTGGTAGCGAGGAGAGGGAGGCATCAATCACGAGCTGGGTTGTCCATGAGTGCTGTTCAGGCCAATCTAATGGAGAAACTTGCAATAAATTCACCGCATATACAATCTGTGGCGTGGTGAGAAAGGTGTCGGGGGTGAGATCGAAGGGTCTGCTCACAGTACACTTTCAAGGCTGCTGCAGAGGACGCGGTTGGACGGACTAGGACGGGTCAGAAAAGGCTTTATTCGAACGCGAAAAGCCCGTACCATCTGCAGAAGTTGAGATGGCGGATCTGGAGACAACCTTGGGCATTTGCACAAACGGGGACAAAAATGCCGGGTGACATACACCTGGGGTCAGCACAAGGGCGGCACGTGATGCCACTTAAGGAACTGAATGAAGCCGACTTGATGCGATGCCCAGCGCGCCGTTCCTGTCTACTCTCAACTTGCCCCCGTTCCCACCGTGCCATGGCTGAGAGAGACACCAGTGCACGCCTCAGAAAGGCGGTCAGAGGTAGCCTCTGATGCACTCTGTCTCCTATGATATTAAGATTTATACAGAAAACAACCTCTTTCTCGTCAAGCGTCTTATCCAGCGTATTGATATGCGAAACCCCGATCTTGGCCCGAAACGATATACATCATTGGCGTGGTCTGTAGTTGAAGGGAACGAGGACATGTTTGAATTCCTGCTCAATGCTGGGCATGATGACGAGGAACTCACCAGGGTACAGTCAACGAGATCCTTCCCGAATGGTGCTTACATCAACTTTCGACAGGATTCAGAGAATAGCACGATTCTCATTCTACTCGCGGACATGAAGCCCCCACTGGCCACGCTATACGCTCCTTCAGACCCTGATTTCATGGGTGCTACTCTTCGGATGGCAAGACTATATTTCGACCGTTATCCATTCATACTCGACTGGTCGGATTCATCGGGGAAAACCGCTCTGCACGTCGCAGCTTTGAAAGGAAACGAGGAAATGTGTCGGGTACGTCTTCCTTTCATGCCCATCCTGTTTGCGTTCGCACATGGTCTCTAGATGCTCTGCGATCTGGGTGCCGACTTTGACTTGTCCGACAATCAAGGAAACACTGCACTGCACTAGTAGGTGTCTGGCATACTTGTGCGTGAAACTGTCTTGACGGTTTGAGCCAGTGCAAGTGCCTGGGGACACATTCCCGTGTGTAATAACCTCCGACTAGGGTGTTTTTGATTGAAGATTGACCCTGACTTAGATCGTGCAATTATTAATCGAACGGGGCTGCCAATTCGCCGCCAAAAACAACAAAGGGTACTCACCATCTGATTATGCATACTCGTAAGTGCTCATTTATCTCCGCATCGTCCATCTGAAAATGCCTTTCTTTTTCTGCGGGATCAGGTACAGTATCCGTGATACACTAGAAAGTACTGCTCGAACACAAGTAGAACTCAATAAGAGAGCTCGGCGCGTGTTTGCTCAAGCCGCTGCCCGTGCGGCAGAATTAGAAGGCTTCGACCCACAAATGAAGTCATTAGGAGTTGGATATGCGTTACGGAATCGCAGTGGATCTGCTGCGAGCTACACGACTGCAACGTCCGATAGCGGCGACGTCGACAGCTTGCCATCGGGGCAGTCATATAACAGTGGCATCTCGTCTAGTTCCCCTCAAAACACATATCGCTCTGGTGCTTCCTCATCGGGCAGCGCGAGTACATTCTCGGCGTCACCCACCCCTGGGTTTTCATATTCCAGCAGCGCGCTTTTATCAACCATGTCTAACCCGGCATCTGCGCTATCACCGATTGCATCACGTGTGCGGGAGCAGGATGCAAACGCCATCGAGGCCTACCTTCGCAGGCATCGAAGTGGGAGCGAGTCCACGGATGCCAAGGCGACGGAATCAAGTATCGCTTCGCCTTCACCTGCCGCACCCCTCGGGAGTAATGCGGTTTCCTCTGGACCGTCGATGAACGGGGATGATCTTGCTTCGCTGCCCGAAGTGAGCGGGTCGATTGCCGCGCGACGTCGCTTACGTCCCTCGTTTTCTGCTGCGCAGCTTCGAAGAGCACCTTTCATCGTGACAACTCATACGTCCTCGCAGGATACGCCACCAAGGAATCGAGCAGGCACTAACCCGACCGCGGCAGCATCAAGTTCGGCGCGATCGCCACTGTCAGACAGTTTCGGACCCATATCTTCTGTCTTTCGGGCTCCACCGTCGCGCAATAGCTCTCTGCAGGCACTTTCAACAGCGGATGATGACACGGAAACCGGGAAACTCACGGGGCCTCCGAGCGAATACGCGGTCTTCCCAGACCCTCCAGAAGAAGATTTGAGTCCGAGCGTGACGCCGACAGTGACGAATACGCCAACTGCCAGTGGCACGCATAGTCGTCATCGATCACCATTCAATCTACTATCAAAACCTTTACCTAGCCTTGACCTTCACCATGGACACGGACACCGGAGAGGGGCATCTATCCAGTCTCTACGTTGATTTTTGTTGTACGAAATGTTGTGTTGTTTGTTGTGATATTATATATTTGTACCCGGGATGACATCTGTAATCTGAGATGCCGGCCCGCACTGCCGGTCCCGCGGTGGAATAGTATTCACCATATTAAGATTGTCACTGGCTGCTCTCCACCGTCGAGCACTCTCCTTTCTCCTCTACTCTCACTAATGACCCTCCCAGCAGTAGATCCAGACCCCACAACTCAAATCCCTTGGCCTGGGGCACGCAAGAGGTCAGATCGCGACCCAGATAATTCACAAGTCTCGTCTCCCCCCGTCAATCCTACTAACAACTCTTCTCGACGTCCGTCTGTGGGCTCTAAAGCTGACGCGAATGGGAAATGTCGTCGCCTCTCGACGCTCGATCTATTTAACCTCAGCATATCCATGGCAGGTGCGCAGATTGCCTGGACCGTCGAGCTGGGGTAAATCCAGCCTTGCCCTAATCCTGGGCGTCCATCTGACTTCGGTCGCGTCAGATATGGAACGCCCTTCCTGCTCTCTCTTGGCGTCACAGAGCAGGTCACCAGTCTTGTGTGGCTGGCTGGTCCGATCTCTGGCTTGATTGCCCAACCAGTCATTGGTGAGCACACCCTGACCTTACCTTTTGACGTCGCATCCATAGTGACGTGTCCCCAGGTGCAATCTCTGACTCTTCCACGTCAAAGTATCGTCGGCGTTATTGGGTTGTACTGTCAACTGTTTTCCTCGCGGTGTCGACCCTGACCTTAGCCTACTGCGAGGATATCGCCTCTCTTTTCGTAAATGTACACGACTGGGATCCAAAGCGACACTATCGGGTATGTATGTGCTAGTGTTCATTAACGAATTCCTTACATAGCTAACACGTAATCAGGCCTCCAATGCCGCCATCGCGCTCGCCATTGTTTCTTTTTACGTTCTAGACTTTGCTCTGAATGCCTTGCAGGCTTCCCTTCGCAATCTTCTACTCGATATCACCCCTTCAGAACAACTTAGCGCTGGCAATGCCTGGCATAGCAGGATGACCCAGGCAGGAAACATCGTTGGTTATGGCTTCGGTTTCTTGCCCCTCGCAAGCATTCCGATTATCCGCTTGCTCGGCGGTGACCAGTTTAGGAAATTTTGTGTCATTGTAATATTCCTACTCGTGATCACTGTCTGGATCACTTGTTATACCCAGACGGAAGAGGAGCGCACTTTGCAAAGGGCCCCGGAAGGGTACGTGATCCTTGCCTCGATATTTCACCGGAACCTTGACAACTTACAGCACGTTTTGGGAAATCTGGAATAATATCTACATCGCTGTCGTCGCACTTCCTAAGCCTGTGAGACGTGTGTGCTACGTACAGATCTTTGCCTTCATGGGTTGGTACGTGTTTGATGCATGTCCCATTACCCTTCGCTAACTTAGCCTCTTTCAGGTTCCCTTTCTTATTCTATTCGTGAGCACCGAGGAACAATCGTGTCCCCTGGTTTTTCTTATATTTCCTATGTAGTACTACCTATGTTGGTCAAATTATGGCTCAACAATACGACAAGGAGCCAGACAAGGACCTTGCTACTCGTACCGGTGCTCTAGCGTTGCTTATCCATAGTATTGGTACGTATTATGCACATACACAGTCAGACCCGGAGGTAATCTGGACTACCAAACAGTCGCTGTTGCCGCTGGGATAGTTCTCCCCCACCTTGCCCGTCGAGATGTTCGCTTGCTCGCCCTAAGTGACGAAGAAAATGAGGATGCTGAGCTTGCGCGTCTCAGAGACACTGTCAGGCAATGGCGGGTTGAGGCTGCGCGCAAAGGCAAACCGTTGCGTCTACCCATCATGCCATTTTTGCTGCGCAACATCTGGATGGGAGCCATGGTGTTATTCAGTCTCATTACTGCTACCACGTTCTTCATCACGCAAGTTTGGCAGGTAAGCTTTCATATAATCTATCGGCGAGCACTCGCTGACTTCTCTCCAGGCAATTGTGGCTATCAGCTTGATTGGTATCTGTTGGGCAGTCGCGTGTTGGGTGCCCTTTGCTATCATAATGGAGGTTAGTGGTCGCATACCATTAATCTTATCTGTATGGTACTTATTGCCACCTCTCGCCAGTTCCTCAAAGAGTTGGATCGCCCTGCGTCAGAAGGCAGTACCCGCACTGTCTATCGCCGCACTTCACATACGAGGACCGCTTCCTCTCCAGATCTTTTAAGAACTGGTGTTCTTAGTGAACGTCAGCCATTACTGACTCGGCGCCGTTCATTCGAGGGTCAAGCGGATAATGGGGACGCCCAGAAACACGCCCATGTTGCTGGAGGGACGATCCTCGGTATCCATAATCTGGCCATTGTCTTTCCACAATTCCTCGTGAGTCTATTCCCCATACCTCTGTGTCCAGAAATCTTAGGATTTCCGATACACCCTCATAGATTGCAATTGCATCAAGTGCAATATTCAAACTCGCGGATGCGGAAGCTCATAATGATCCTACGAACACCGGAGCATTTTACGGCAAAAACGGCGCTGCCTGGGTCCTTCGCTTTGGCGGACTTTGCACTCTGGTGTGTTACCCTGTGCTCTTCTTTTCTATATATTGTTGATGTTTGGGCAGTTCGGAGCCGTTCTCTGCCGTATGGTACCTCCAACCCACACAGAGCGAGAGATGAGGCGTCGCCTGGGAGAGATTAGGGTGCTCGAACAGGAACCAACGGCTTAAGTCAAACTCTCAGTGTATTTTCTTCCTTGTTTCAATTGCATATCTAATCAACCTAGTCATACTCAATGTTGTTGCAAGCATGCTGTCTGTATCTCATCCCGTCTACTATGAGAATTGTTCTATGCACTTAGAATACATAATGCATATTCCCAATCGTTTTGATCCAGTGTGCGAATACAGCGGCAGGGAACAGGTGTGATCGCTGGACCGATGGGATGAAAAAGGGATTGAATTGCGGGGAGATCTGCTTCTGAACCAGAAGCGATCGACCGGGTCAACTATTGAAATGCCACGACGACCGTGACCCACCTGCTATAGTTGTCACTTTGTAGAACAGCCGCACTGACAGGGCAAGCGTGAGCTTGCTTTCAAGGTGAACTGTGGCCTTGAGACGCCGAGTGACATTTTCCCAGTTCGAGTTGCCTCTCCCGCAAATCACCGCGACAGAAGCTGTGGCATGCTGAAGATACGATACTTCGGATCGTATCTCAGTATTGCCTTCGACGAACAATTCTGCCGCGTATGCGAGTCAGATAAGGACCTTCTTTTGTTGGAAAGAACAGAAGGGGCCCGATACCTGTGCTATATATGGGAGCATGCGCGGTATCGCCCTCTTCATCATCTACGGCGGAATATCCACGACCAGTATGATAGAGAACTTGCTTCTCGACGAGGGCGTCTTTTGGAAGACCCTTCACAACCAGGAAGAGCGTCGGCGTGGCATCTCGCTATAGAAAGCAAAAAAAAACATTTCGTTGTTTCATTTAATGTTTTTTTCTCTCTCGGGATAGTGTGGTATGGGGAAAGCCGAGCTTATATGACTCACATCTAAGCGTTGCGCGGCCGTTATTGAGTACGAGATGTGGCGTTCTTCTGTAACCCAATACAGGTTCATCTGCGGGTGACTAGTTTCCCATCGGCCGCCGGCACCGTAACTATTTGACAGCGTTTTTACGATGCGATCGGAATGCTGCGATGCCAGTGGAATCTCGGTGGCGAGAGATTGAGGGGTCGGGACGCTCAGGGAACTGGGAACGAGGCCAATTTGCCCTGAGATGAAAATGCGTTCGTTTACCTAGATTAGGACAGGCAAGTCGGTCAACGGCTCCCCTCGGGATGCTCGGAAAGCCTGATTCTTACGACGATTGCTTGAGAATACGGACCAATGTTTGCTGGTGCCCAGTAACTCAAACCTTGTACATGTAGCGCCTTCCGATCGTCTTTTTTTTGCTCGGTATATGCGACACAGTCGAGCATCACTCGCAGAGGATGAGGAAGGTCTACTGCTACGCAAGCGCGCGCCGGCGGACTCACGCCAAAGTAGGTTGTGTAGACAGCATTGATAGAAGCAAAGTCTTCCATGGATGAGATGAAAACGTTCATATTAGCGATATGAGAGAAAGATAACGAGTGTTCCGAGAGACATTCTTGTAGTCCAAAGTTAGCTAACCGATAAGCACGACGCTGATTTTTACCCTTACTTTGTAAAATATTGAAGCATTCCCGAACTTCGTCCTCCAAAGGCATATCCGATACATCACGAAGATCCCTATGGATGTTGCCCACGGAGATCCAATTATCGAGGTACCTTGATGTACTAGGCGACATTAATTCAATGTCTAAAGATTTGTTGGAATAGATTTCAGGTTGGCGATGTGTTCGCCCGGAGCTGTGGCCATCGTTCGTCAACGCGACTTGGATATATTCCACAAGCTGGAGATAAGGGAAATCAAGTAGGGCCGGTACAGCAATGTCAGCGACTTGTTCTGGTTTTGGTTCAAGGGAAGCACTCCGAATGCGTAGGAATGCGACAGTGGCGAAATCACTGTCTGAATGGATGACAGTCTCTGTTTCAAGTCTGAGAGACGGTTAGCGCGATGAATAACTACATATAGGGCAACTCACAGCGCGATGCGCTGCTTGAAGAGTGGGCAATCAAGAGTCAATGTCTCGTACTCTCCTCCCTCCCCGCAGATGTGAGAACCATATAACGTGCTCTACGACGGACAGGTCCGATCATCATTAATGAATAAGGCAAAGCTTCACCCACCAACTTCGTCAACGTGGGCCGCATCTCCGCTAAAGTTTTGCCAAGGTGCTTGGTGGTCAGCCCAATGCCCGCCACTTTGATGAGAACGGCCTCCATGCCAGCGGCGATCATCTCTGCAAGAAGCTCTGCTTGATCTCTCTGCCATAAGTAGCTCAGGGAGGTCAAGGACAGCCTTTGACAGCTAAACATACACAAATGTGAATAGGCCCACGAACGGGTTTCGGAGTGAGAATCTCAGAATACTCACACATGCTCGACGCGTACACGCTGGTAATTCGAAAGGATGGCTCCGACAGAGACGCCCTTTGCGTTAGGATGTTGAGACTACAGCATACCACATGCTTAACCGGCGGAAAGGGATGCACTGATAGAGTCTGCATTACTTTGACATGAGCGAGCAAAGCATACAGATCCTCAGTTTCGTCACCATCGACCCCTCCGCACTCACTTACGTCGCGCCCACCGTACTCTGAGTCTTGTACGAGCGCTGTACCGCTGATCACCCTCCGGTAAAAAGGAACGTCCAAAGCGCGAGCGACGAATTCGATAGCGTCTTGTCCTACAGTCTGATAGAGGTAGGAATCGAGCTCCTCTGGAGACCATAACCATGAAATAATTCCCGACGCGGGATTGGGGGTGCTACGCGCCTTTCCCAGGCTCCGGTCGCAGAGAGGCGGCTGCAACTAGTTCATGGCCGTTCTTGTGACAGTGTAAGAGGTTGTAGCAGCTGTCCTTCCCACCGCTGAGGAGAGCGATGTATTTCATGGCAAGATGGGTGAGATAACATGTCCGGGCCGTAGATGCAACGATCTCGTGCGAGTCATTCACGACACATCTCATCTCTAATACGATGCCGACCGTCTCAGTCGACAAGGAGGACCTATGGGGACGACTAGAGCAGAGGTTCTGTAGGCAACTTTGATCTCGTTTCGCTATTTTCTGGACTTGATACTCTTTTGCAACAGCATCGGAAGAATTTGACAAACTCTGTTTTGAGTTCGGCATTGAACTCGATGAAGATGTCAGTACTGTATATTTCTCGTGATTTGCCCCCTCAACGCGTCACCATACGTGGACTTAGACTACTGAAGAAGTAGAAACTGCGATCAAGCAGGGCTTGCCTGCTGGGCGCCCGGTACGTGCATCTACGAGTGACAAGTACTATGCTCACTTCAGTCCCAGCAATTGAAGATAGAAATACCAGCAAATAGGTATGCAACACATTGCGTCCACGTCCGCTGCCCGCTGACCGTGTCTTTCAGATATGACCTGCTTTGTATAGAAGGCATTGCGTGCGCGTTGCGAGTGTTCCTAAAGAAAGGGAGAGCACCAGAATACAGATTGGTATACCCGCCCGGAGGGGAGAAAGATCTCGTCGAGGTCACCGTAGCTCCAGAAGTAAGTCAAGTTCGGTACCACTTTGTTGGCGCCCTCTGACAACGCCATAGGTAGCGCAAGTTCGCCCTTATTTCGGTTCTGTTATTCTTCGAAATGTCAAGTTCACGCAACGCTCGTACGAGTCGTTTATAGATCTACAGGAGAAGTTACACCAGAATATCTGTCGGAAGCGACAGTTCGTTGCCATCGGCACGCATGATCTAGATGTTATCACGGTGCCGTTCCGCTACGAGGCCAAGCAACCCAAAGATATAAAATTTGTTCCACTGAACAAGACGCAAGCGTACACTGCAGAAGAGTTGATGACGGTCTACGAAGTGAGCAAAAAAATCAAGTGTGGTTGAGGAGTCACTCGTTGACGCACAGCGCAGTCTGATCGTCATCTGTCAAAATACCTGCCCATCATCCGCAATTCCCCCGTCTATCCTATCATTTATGACAAGGAAGGTCATGTGCTTTCCTTCCCGCCCATCATAAACTCGGAGCATAGCAAGATAACAGTTAACACCCGGAACATCTTCGTTGATTTGACAGCAACGGATCAGACAAAACTCAGTATTGTGACAAATATTATGGCCACAATGTTTTCCGAGTATTGCGAGGACCCCTTCACGTATGTCCCGAGCAGTGGTATATATTCTACATGACTGATATTCCTGCCCAGCATCGAGCCCGTCAGAATAGTCTACCCAGATGGTCGGGTTGTCATTTCTCCTGATCTATCCTCGCGAGAGACAAAAGCCCATGCATCGTACATCAATTCTTGCACAGGGTTGAGTCTCTCCGCACCACAGGTTAAAGACCTCCTCGAGCGTATGTCATTACGGGCCGAGATTTCCCCTGGAGACTCCGATACGCTCAATGTGACCATTCCTCCGACGAGGTCCGACATTCTGCATGAGTGTGACATCATGGAGGATGCAGCGATCGCCTATGGGTTCAACAATTTGCCAGACGCGTTCCCAGCGACGAGCACGGTGGCGCAGCCGCTTGCTCTCAGCAAGCTCAGCGATATCATCCGGCACGAATGGGCATACGCCGGCTGGGTTGAGGTTCTACCACTCATTCTCGTGCGTGTACCTGCACCCCACCCGTCGCCGGTGTTTTCTCTAATACATCCTCCCTTCCTTTCGCATTTCACATCTACGTCAATTGCAGTGCTCCCACGAGGAAAACTTTTCTTGGCTCCAGACGACTGACGATGGCCAAACGGCAGTCAAGATCGCGAACCCCAAGACGCTCGAATTCCAGGTAGTACGCACGTCGCTCCTGCCAGGCCTACTCAAGACAGTGCGGGAGAATCGGTCGCACGCGCTGCCGATACGTATCTTCGAGACGTCCGACGTCGTGTTCAAAGATGTCACACGGGAGCGCCAGGCGCGTAACGTGCGGCATGCCGCTGCTGTGTGGTGTAATAAGACGGCCGGATTCGAGATCGTGCATGGCTTGCTCGATCGCGCGATGGCTATGTTAGAAGTGCCGCACATCCCAGGTAGTGCTGCCTCGACGAGGGGATACTACCTCAAAGAGCGAAGTGGTACGTCCATCGTCTAATGACGAGCTTCTTATGATGCTAATTTTCTCATATATATTTTTTATAAATGCAGACCCGACATTCTTTCCCGGTCGCGCTGCAACAATTTACTATCGCGCGGGGCCAACGTCAGCGAGCGCCCCACGAAAAGCTAACCCAGCGAAGGCGCCGACAGGGTTGGGGACGGATGTAGAGATCGGAAGGCTGGGCATCCTGCACCCGGGTGTGCTCGAGAAGTTCGAGATCGGATACCCGTGCTCTGCACTTGAATTCTCGCTTGAGCCATTCAAAGCCAAGGTGCCCGCGATGTGGACGAACGATGATATCTAGCCGGGCGCTATTGCGATGGCAACAACATCGTGGGACGTAAAAGTAGGAAGCAGGGCGCGTTCAGTGTACTTCAATCTCCATGTCCAAGGGAACAGGAACAAGCATTGGAAAAGGACTGCTGTTGAAGCATTTGTACGGGGAGGTTAATATGTCAAGCATCAAGTCCTTTATCTGAGATAAAAATGATGATATGCAATAATACAGGCCCATTCAAAGAAGAGTTGGGACAATATTGAGGTGTGAAGAAAGACATTAAAGAAAAAGAGTGATGATCATTTCTCCTACTAGAGCATCCCTGCAGCGCGCATGTCCGCCATCAATTGATCATCGTCCCGGAATGCTTGTATGATCTGTCGTTGTCGCTCGGGATCATGCGCATACATCGCAATGACCATGTCGCGCCGCGTCGTCTCTTCGCCCGCGGTCGGTGTAAGCGGTATCATCGGTACGGCCCTAGCACCGACACCCGCGGGATCCATATCGAAATCGCTGTTCTCAGAGTCCCCACGACTACGTCGGGATAAGCCGAGTCCGTTGCGGAGTAGCGAGCCCACGTCGCGCACGGGCATGCTCACGAAGCGATGCAGGTGCGTGGACAGATCGGGTGACTGGCCAGCGGCGTCCCGCCCCGAAACGGTGGTTTCGCGTTGCGAGGCGAGAATGTTGCGTTCCCAGCGTTTTACGCGCCAAAAGTTTAGCAGCGACGTAAGGAGGATAAACCAGCCTTGAAGGGAAAAAAAAAAAATATTAGGGGTAAACGTCCCGGAAGAGAAAATATATGGCGAAACGCACCGATGGTCATGAGGAAGAATGATAACCAGTCGGTCGTTGCGTCCGAGGGGTTGCTCAAGTCATCCATGGTCGCCCCTGGGATAGTTCCAGATGGCATTCCGTTGACCATGGTGATATTGAACTTGCGATAATACTCCTCGGCTTCCTCCTTCGTGTCAAACGTTGGTTTGTGCGGCACATTGTTTTGGCCCCCGTTGCTATACTGACCATTTCCAGCGTTCCACCAGCCACTGCCGTTTGGGTCCTCGTCTGATCTGCCCCGAAGGGCAAAGCCATATTGAATCAGGGTTACGCCGAGTCCTGCACGGGAGCCGAAGCGAGCTGCATGGGTTGTGTGGAGGAGGTAGGTGAGGAGGAAACCGACGAATTGGAAGGAGATGGATATTAGGAGATTCCAGAGGAAGGAGAATACGGATCCGGTGGGTAGGTGGTCGATGATCATGTCATCTGGTGAGGACGGGGCGTGCACGGTTGTCTCCCAGTAAGGCGGGACGGCGTCGGCCTGAGCAGAGGCATATGAGGGTGGCGTGTCCTTCTGGGAATCTTCCGGGACGAGATAGACATCATCACCTGTTTAGATGTGAGCGGGAGTTGAGAAATTAGGAACAATGACAGGGGTAAAAGCAGGAAGACAAACCGTCGCGAAGTTGTACTGGCCGTGAGGGCTTGGCGGTTACATTGGCAAAGACACCATCGTTACTGGTGCCACCGCCGACGACACTGGGGATCGGTTCATGATCCAAGTGAAAACGTTGGGTTAGTGAACTTGGCAGAATGTTTCTGGCTGTCCTGCGAAACCAGCTGGAGCGGGGTGTATCCGAGTCGACAGGCCGTACGTCCGATGGAGACGGGATAAAACCGTTGGAGTTGCCAATGTCATTCGGAAGGGCCACTGAAGAGGGACGAGGGGGTGAGCCTGGAGGAGGTAAGCTGGCATAGTCGAAGTTCTCAAAGTCATATATGCCAGGTGTGGGGGTACGTGAAACTGGACTAGGAGAGGCGTAGGAGGTGGAGGGGTTTAGCGGACGAGATTCTGCATGGTCGTCGTTCGAGTCAACGTCGTCGTCTTCTTCAAATGCTGCCTCCATCTCATCGTTAAGGAGAGGGTCTGTATGGGGGTTCGGAAGTGGGGCGTATCGAGTGGACATGGAGTGAGTGGTCGAACAAAATTAGGCGCATGTAAGCGCATCAGTCACACAGTGCACAGCAGTTGATTCATTTGTAATCCTTTGTTATTAACTTTTTACAGCGGACACATCCCCGCGAATCTAAATGTACTACGCAAGCAACCATACCCCCATAGACAAGGTCTTCCCCTCCTATCCAGCCATGTAACTCCGGTCGAGTGCTACTCTCGCACATGAACATATTCCGGATGGCCACGACGTAGGCGGTCATCAAACGAAGGATGTCTCTAACACTGACAGCTCCAAATGCCTCACTCTCGCCAAGCTCTTGGAGGGAAAAGACCCGTCTGGGAAAAAACACGTCAGCATGGAAGAACGGATTAATTTTGACGGCACCAGGCCTGGGCCAATACCAACCTGGTCATGTGCGATAGAGATCAACGCGATTCGCCTCCCTGACAAGGCGATTGACACGATGGCAGCTCTCCATGCGGGCCTCCATGAGCTGGCCAAATAGTTCAAGCAGACGAGTACCAGTCTCGGCTGAAGCATCTCGCTGGACGCGACGGTGGCGACGGTGGAGGCTGTGCGGGCCAATGCCCTCTAGTCTGAGCTTGAAGCTCTGTTTGCGCTGCATCCAGCGGGACTTGGGGTGCACTTTCCCAAGCGAAGGGGGAGGGGTTGTGGGTTCTGCTTTAATCGACTGCAAGTCGGAATCCTCTGTGAGGCCGGCTGATGAGTCGGTTGATGATGAAAGTGCTTTGGCGGTGGCGGCAGCGGTGATGGAATCACGACCCTTGGCAGTCAGGGCGAGCTCGAGAGCAGCACGGGTACGGTGAACCCAAAGGGATTCTTGTTGGTAGAAGGAGACGAGGGAGTTAAGGAGGACGACAGAGGTGTCCGCAGGGGCATCAGTTAGGGTTTGAGGTGGGGAGAATGGGGGAGTGGGGAGAGCGGCTTGTTCCTGTACGGGCGAGTCGGTGAGGGTGAGGGAGGGCTTGACGTCAAGGGAGAGGAGAGACATGATTGGGGTGGCGGGGGATGGGAAGGGAAAAGACGAAGGCGGGGAAGGGAAACTGGCAACGGATGGCGTTATAATGATCCAGGGCAGAGTCTCGACACTGAACAGGCCGTCGAGAGAGCCAATGAGCCGAGCCAGCCGATCCTAAAAGTCGAGACCTCATCCCGAGCCAATCCCAGCCTAGACCGGCCCTCGTCCAATCCGGTGCCTCTATCCCTCCCACATGGCCATCTTCTCCCTCGTCCTCCTCCTCGTCCTCCCCATCCACGCCCTCCAGCTACACCATCGTCTCCTTCATCCCTCTTCTCCACCCGACACACCCTTCCTCAAAAGAGCCGTCATTCGACCAGACCCCCGCAGCGACTCTGTCCCAACACTTCAAACCGACTTTGAACCATTTACCGGGTTCGAGACCCAACACGTCACAGGCGCCCTCTACCAATTGGCTCTTGATCCCCAGGGTGACTCCCCATGGCTCATCTCCTCTGTCAAAGCAGTAAGTCTCTCCTCCCTACCCTCAGACGCTCGATTCCCTCATTTTCTTTTCCCTAGTGCCATCTCGTCAACACCGCCAATGAACACCTCGTTCTCCATCTCCCTTACCCTGGCGGCACCCCATTTGCCCTCGATTATTTTCTAGACACTGCCCCCTCTGACGGCAACTGCCCAGTTGGTTGGGCATCTAGCCCCATTCTAGCCTTACCCCGAAACCTCACCGTTACCGTCTCTATCCCAAACCGGCCACCCTTGTTTGTTGTCACCCTTCTTATGTCAGATCATCTCTCACTGGCGTTCCTTCTGTAGACCACAGCTTCGTGTTCCGCCACCTTTGACGGCGACTGGCGACCCTATCGTGCCGGAACCGGAAAAGTCGTTCCTGCAGAAATATTGGCACTTTATCGCTCTTGCCCTCTTAGCTCTCGGTGCGCTTACTTTGTTGGTTTCCCTTGGTCATCCCTCATCCCTTACCCGCGTCAGTAATTGCCCCCGGTGGCGAAGAAGCTCCGCGAGGATCGTGAATCCACTTGTAATTGTTACCGTCTTGTGTTCCATTCAGTCTCGAGCCTATGCTACTCAGTTCGCTTTACGTGGACGCGGGTCACCTGTCTATCACTTCTGTCTTGTGACTTGCTTTTTCGTCAATCCCATCTCCGATAAAAATCCGCGTTTCCTGATGTAGCCTGCTACTTCATACATCATGACGTGACAATGTTTACTATCCAGTACCCCTGTGACGCATCGACGCCACTGTTACTCTGCCTTAAAATGCATCCACATCCCGATGGGTATGATCATAATCATACCACGCCTAACAAATATGCCATTCACTATCCGGTCGATGGTTCCCAAAGACATCCCTGCACTCTCCCTGTCTGCCTCCTTACAGGTGATGCCGGGCATTCGGCGGAGCCTCTGCATGGACACGGCGAAGTTCTTGGTCTGGGCGCTGCCTTACGTCTTACTTCCGTCCGAGACGGCCCAGACATGGGGTTTTGTTCTCGCCGACGATGCAGCTCCAGTCACACCACCAAGACTATTAAGGGATACATCCTGGGGACCTCAGACACGCGAGCGTTCGAAACAGCCACCGAGGGAAGTTGCCCACTCTGAGGACTCATTTCTGACGTGGATGAGAGGACAAGGGCAGATCAAGAATATATTGATCTGATTCATCGCGCGTCGGATGTCGCACCCAAGGCGTGCCTTGCAGTCAGCCCGGCGTACATGCACATCACTCACTGCCGGAGGTTCAGAGGCATAGCCAGGAACAGAAGCTAATCGGGTATGCGGTGGCCCATTTGCGAGGGCAACAGATCGGTGCCATGTGGGTTGGGATGGATGAGAGAAATGTAGCGGCAAGAAGATTCTACGAGAAGCTCGGATTCTGGGGGCTTGAGGGCGCGCCTGATATTATCAGATGATGGCGCTTGACTTTGGAAAGGAGAGTAGAACGGAGCGAGGTATCGGCAGCCAATCAAAAGCGGTCTACCCAAGACCAAAATGGAACTTGTATGACGTCACTCAACTTATAAGTCCAGCGCGCCAAATTTGTTGGACCAATCATGTCTTTCGCCAACAATCCCACTCTATCAGAGCCAGAGCCAGAGCCGCAACACGTCCTGCTCGGACCCCGCGGGCCTCGTGTCCACTTCATCAACGATGGTACTCGCTTCCGCCGTCACCCGGATACCCACGCCACTGGCGCGATATCACATACCAGCGACCATCAACCCGTGGCCCGTTCCTCCAATGAGTGTGCGTCCCCACAGCGCTTCACCAATCCCTTCGGTGGGGGCGAATTAGAGCAGGAAAAGCCCAAGTCCAATCCAGCACTCGA
Source organism: Russula lepida (assembly GCA_003316425.1). Lineage (NCBI taxonomy): Eukaryota > Fungi > Basidiomycota > Agaricomycetes > Russulales > Russulaceae > Russula > Russula lepida. The sequence goes on from QFEZ01000095.1 coordinate 36,044, forward strand.
TGGCGTTACACTCTATCACAGCCAATTGCCCCTCAACGGCAGCGGTACTCTCGAAGCCAACGGGAATCATGACCTCGAACACAACCAAGGGAACTTCCATGCCGAGCTGCCACAGACACGTGATCGGTACCTGTGGACCTCTCATCAGCACCCTTACGACATAGAACCCCCCTCCCGCGTGTACAACGACGCCACACTCGGTCCTAGGCGCCTCACCGTTGGTTCCTTCGACCCCCGAGACGACAGCATTGGCGGGGGCTCCGCTCGACACTTGTCACAGCGATATTCTCTCCAAGATCCGATCGATGTCTCCCTGCCTCCCATGCCACGGAGATTCCGAGGTGGTTTTGCGAACATGCTTGAGCTATGGCGCGTGTATTGGCAACAGGCTCCAGAACAATCCGAATTTGTCATCCCGGGCGACACCCTATTCGGTAATGTCTACTCCCGTCCTTGGCTTGTGCGCTCCCCATCAAGTTTCGGGTACGATCCGGACGACCCCAAAATTACCGGACTGAAGAAGGCATCGCAAGAGGACCCTGAGGATGCCGAGAGTCAGTGCAGACAACAGATGAATCTTCAGTACATGTCGTACCGTCAGCGCCGCAAGGAAGCCCAGAAGATCAAGATACAGCTCAACGTCACCTGTAAATTTCTCTTTTTGTTACACGAGTATTTTGTTCTGTTGTCCTCGGCACTGACGTTTTCCCACCCCACTATTTTTTCCATCACCTCGTTTCAGCTATTCTCAATCGTCAGCAATTCATAATGAAACTCGCTCGCTCCCTTATGGCCTTTGGCGCTCCCTCGCATCGTATCGAGTCCCAACTGGTTGCAGCTGCACGCATACTTGAGGTCGACGCCGAGTTTATTCATCTCCCAAACCTCATCATCGTCTGCTTTGGTGACCCCGAGACAAAGACCTCTGAGACTCACTTCTTGAGATGTAGTGGCCGCCTCGCTCTCGGGAGCCTTCACAAGGTGCACCGAATTTACCGCCGCGTGGTGCATGACGAAATGAGTGCACGCAAAGCGACGGAAGAACTTTTGCGAATACTGGAAAGCAAGCCGATCTATGGCCTCTGGACGAGAGGCTTTATCGCCTTTTGGCTCTCAGCGCTGATCTGCCCATTAGCTTTCGGCGGATCCTTTTTGGACATGTTCGTTGCTGGTTCCGGAGCCTTTGTACTGAGTACTTTGCAGCTTACCGTCGTTATGAAGAGTACATTGTATGCGAATGTCTTCGAGTGAGTCTGACTTTACACTTTGCGGATTTGCGTGGGTTGCTGAGCATCCGCTTACCAGAATAACGATCGGTATCTTCATCTCATTGCTCGCTCGTGGTATCAGTAGCTTGCACAGCCAAATCTTCTGCTACTCTGCTATTTCCTCGGCTGCTATTGTTGGTATTCTTCCCGGATATCTCATTTGTAGGTTCTGGTCGCTGTCGACTCCACCCTTCTGTTACTCAGTAGTGATTAGTATCAAGTTCTCTGGAACTGGCCTCTAAGAACATCCTCTGTGGCTCGGTCAAGATGGTCTATGCTCTCATCTATACACTGTTCCTTGGCTTTGGTCTTCAAATAGGCTCCGACCTCTACCTCCTTTTCGATGCAAATACTCGACACCAACTCGCCAATTTCAACGCTGCAATGTCTCGAACCGTTGTCTATACTGGCAGCTTCATTATAGACAATGGTACATTGACACGCCCAGAGCTACTTCCGTCTTTTGGCTCGTTCACGTTTACGAACGGTTCGACACCAACCATGCACATGCGCGAGGGTTGCTATCGTCCGCCAGAGTACCCTTGGTACCTCCAGCCATTTCCCTTCTGGTCGCAGTTTATAATTGTACCGCTCTTTTCGATCTTGAGCTCGCTCAGCAACTTGCAGCCATGGTGCGAGCTGGACCTAGTCGTGATGGTCATCATCTCCTGTGTTTCCTTCGCGGCGAATAAGGCAGCGAATCACTTCATTTTCAACAGATCAGATGTTGTCTCAGCTATCGGCGCATTCGCGGTTGGCCTACTGGGGAATATTTACTCGCGTATGTTCGGTGGGACTGCGTTCACGGTCATGGTCACAGGCGTGCTCTTCCTTGTCCCTGTACGTGTCTTATGCATACCCTCTCGATCATGAGATTGTGACATTTGACATCGTTTCAAGTCGGGTCTGTCGCAGGCTGGAGGGGGCGCAATCACAGCATCCGGGAACGGGATTGATATCGGGAGCGCTATGATTGCGGTTACGATCGGTATTACCGTTGGACTCTTCATGAGTCAGGCGCTCGTGTACATGTTTGGAACGAGGAAGAACGCAGCCATGTTCTCATTTTGAACTTGTCCTCCGGCTCTCCGGCACTCTTTTGTACCTGTGTCCGCGCGCAGCACGCAGCATGCAGCACTCGCGTAGCATGCACCATGTGGAACTTGTACAGTAGAGCCACCATTTTTCATTGATTGATTGTCATGTCACCATTTTGCGCACATGCGGTAGTCCGCAGCGCCTATAACTTATACATGTCCTATCGCCATTTTCTCTATTCTCGGGGCTGTGTGCTGTACTGTAAGTGTCCATCAATTGATCAATGCATCGACGCATATATTAGTACCGTGCCATTGCGCCCCGCATTGAGCGGATCGAACGAGTCATCGTTAATACATCATAGCCGACCAACCCGGCGGAATCTCCGAACACGAACATTCATGACATCACATGTTGCTTCTTATCGCAAGGTGATATGGTGTCGACTGGGTTCCGATCCGGTCCAATGAGCAGCCAGAGCGGCGATGTGACGTCAGGCCTCCTGAGGACTCCTACCAGTGAAGCTTCGGTAGTTGTATCTATCGATCCCCCTTCCCCGTGAGATAAGGCCAGGTTTGATACCGCGTTCCTCGGATACATGACCACCGTGGCGAATGAGAGAATTAACAATTAGAATAGTATTTTCCGACATTGGTATGTACACTGTAGTAGACTGTCCTACCCAGGGTCACGTTCCCGAACATTTTTGTCGTCGTATTCGCAAGTGTCATGAGGGTGCACATCGAAGGTGGCAGCAGCGCATCCGAGTCCTCACGTACTACTGTAGTAGAGTCTCCAGAGCTGGCCCACGAGACGATTGTGCATGTGATTCGTTGTGTGCCATTTGGGTTTGTACAATCCTATCGTCCCTGGCCAACTGAACCATCGGGGACGTAGTCGATAACAATTCGTTTCCGAAAACGCCGTTGATGCGTTGTACAAAACACTTCAAATAACTGGCCGCTCACTGGCAATCCTCTCACGTATGCGGTCCGTGATGGGCATTATAAGTGTCTTGGACACGACGTTGGTCTCTGTGTCCGCACATGATATGATCACTGGCAGGCATACATTGTATGACTCGGAGACGTCGTCGAAGTCCAAATCTTCAATACTATCTGCCAATTCCCGTAGGAACTTCGGGTCCATCCGTTCCAAGGCTCTAAAAACTTCGGCTTGATGTTCATTCAAAACTACCAGATACAGATGCTGCGTCCAAACAGAGGCGAGGAGTTGGGCGGAATCGATCATACGTACTAGTATCGTCGATGATCTCGGGGGCCGGACACTTACGCAGTTTTGCGCTAACGAATGTAGGAATTGCGTTAATTCTAGAATTTAAACGTGATATACGCTCAATGAATTTCACCCTTGATCCATGAATTCGTCACGACAAACTGTACGGAAACATCTTCCCGGGGCTGGATACGTAGCGTCCAGACAACGCTCTTGTACCTGGCCTCTGTGTATATTCGGCCAACTACGCTGTTCACGGTTGGTTAGATGTCCGTGATGTAATAAAGGAGTTGCCGGGTTGTCCCGTGAGCACGGCCGCCGGCATTTCTCCTGGATACCTTGTTCTCTCATTAATGAAAGAACAAAGCATCCACGAGAAAGTCGTAAATCCGAATATAATCGACCCGATTACATGCGAATCTACAACTTCCCCCAATCTCTGAAGACAATATTGTGAATGTGAATGCACTCACACGGACCCAGATCCTCTTAATATTTATGGCGGCATTGTCGATATCGAGGACATAGCAACCAGGTATATGTATGATGTTTTCAAATTCGTCGGTAGATATCTCGTCTGGCTTCTGCTTGATGCGCCACGCTTTCTGCCTTAAACACATATCAAACAATCAGCGCAAGGTGGATCATAGCAGGAAGGGACGGTGGTCGAATGCAAGTTTGGAACTCGGAAGCCAGACACAATATAAAAGAAAGGTTCGGTACAACGCACGCGTGCCGCATACGTGCGGCTGTTCCCAGAACATTCCCTTCATCTGCCATGCTCTTTCCCTGATATTTTGCATGCAAGTGGGCTAATGGTTCGTAGTTGTCAAGCAATTTCCATGGTTCCAATCGGTTCGGATGTTCACGACAGAGTCAAAGTGAGGAGCAAGAGTGCCATTCTCGGACGTTTATGCCCTCCCAAATGTCCCCAGATAGCTCTCAAGTGCGGTGGGTCACGCCTATCAAAAACACAAACAGGAAGGCGTGCGTACGGAAGGAGACGCCACATTTAATTTCTCACTAGACTAGCGAGACTAGCGTCTACTAACCTCCACTCGATCATTTGCGCTATATAACGATCACCTATCGGGTGCAGAAGCAACTCTACTAGAATTGTTCGGCGCCGCTCTCTCTCACACTGCACCCGAATAGCATCCGTCCTACCCCGTATTCCTTGTACTGTACGCCCATATCTCGGGAACTTAAAAACGCACCGCCGGGGACTTCTCCACGCTCTCAATTGGTACTTTGTGGCCCACGAGCGTCCGGATGTTGTTAATTCCGTATCTGTTGATAGCGCTCAACATCATCCCTTGAGGCATTATTGGACCGCAACACACCTGATCATCGTCGGGCGTTCGAGCGAGATACCCCATCCGTGCACATGCACGTCCTTCGGGAAACCCATGGGCTCGAGCATCTCAGGACGGAACATGCCGCTGTTTCCAACCTCGACCCACTTGTTTAGCATCGGATGAAACGCGAAAATCTCAAGCGATGGCTATAATAATTTGGATCAGAACCCATCGCTTAGAAGAGTGAAACGGGCCGACCTCCGTATAAGGATTGTACGCGGGCTTGAAACGAAGATTCTCAATACCCATTTTTTTGAAGAATACACGCATAAAGCCTGTGTGCCATACGGTAAGCATGGTACGCACGCATGAAAGCATGTTGCCACGTGTACGTACCAATCAGGTCGGCAAGTGTTAGCCCCCGGTCAGCGACGACGCCCTCAACCTGATGAAACTCTGCCAAATGCGTCGCATCCATTGTCTCGTTACGGAATACGCGGTCGATACTAAACAACTTTGCGGGACGGAAGCCGTCACCCTTGAGACCAGGCTCACGCTCGACACGGCCGGACGTCACTGCAACGTCATACTCTCCGCCGTCCTTCGGTGTCTCACCGCGACACCGCGCAGCGAGCTTGTACAACATGTGTGCGGAGGATGCGGTCGTGTGCGTGCGAAGGAGAAGCTTGTGTGACTCGGCGTCGGACCACGGAGCGCGGTATCCGACCGAACCATAACCGCCGTGCTCGTGGACCCGGGAAATTCGCTCATAGTAATCCCGCGGCGGGGACAGTGACTTGACCGGGTCAGACAGGTAAAAGGTGTCCTGCAATTCGCGAGCCGGATGTTGTTGTGGTACAAAGAGCGTATCGAAACACCAGAAACCCGACTCAACGAACGAAGAGGTTGGCATCTCGGCAAAGCTGGGGGCGAGAATGACTGATCAATCAGGCAGAGTGTTGCAGAGCTAGTGTTGACCAACCCCATTTCGAGGAATATGTTGCGCATCTCCTCTCGTACCTTCAGTAAAGGGTGGAGTGCACCGCCATTGGGATATATTCCCTCTGCTTCAAAGTTGTACTTCTTGAAATGTGCGGATTTCCAGGTCCCACTAGAGGGCTGACTGTCTGGGAGGTTCAGGTGAGGGAGGAAGGGCACGCACGACGCAAGCATTTCTACTGTGAGATCAGTCTCCGGCTTTGCGGTCGAAGTACTGAAATTTGGTCCTTTATGGACAGTGAACCATTGAACTTTCCTACACAAAGGTCAGCTACGGAAGCCAAAGGTGAGAATTGAAAGTCCCGAACTTCTGAACGGCGAGTTTCCGCTTTCTAAGGTCGGCGAGACTCTTCTCGCCAGTAGAGAGAGTGCCAGTAGACTCTATCTCACGGAGTTCTTTTTGGGTCTTATCTTCTATTGATGATACCTTGATAACCACAAGAAGCATGAATCAGACGTGCTGCGGCGCGCGCACGAAGTGCTGACGGACCGCTTTGACAAGCCCGCCGCCATCTTTCGCAATCCAACCATTTTTGAAGGCGCGTCCTTGTCCGACCTTTGCAGCTTCGTCACCGATGATTTTTTTGAGCTCTGCAGGGGTTACTGTTGGGCCCGCCCCCTTTGCAGGAAGGGCCGCCCAGACGCGAGCTTCGTGAGAACCTTGGAGAGATATCTGAACACCCTCAGGGGTAAGTGCATGAGAAAGGGTCTCATGGGATTCGTAATTGATCATCTGCAAGGGAAAAAGACGGTTCGGGACGGGAGATCACGGCAGCAACGGCTGATCCGATACCTCTCTGCTGAGGAGGGAGTTGAGTGCACCGAGGATGGTGATCTGAGCATCTGAATCCATAGCTGGTGCATCAGAGCCTGGAATGGTGAGAGTTCTCGTGTCAGACAAGAAGCTGTGAGTGTCGAGATGGAGGAGGATGAGCTGTTGGAGGGATTCCGACATGAGGGAGATGTGATGAGTCGGAGGGATGACATGAGCCGGTGTGATTAATCATACGGATTGAATTGCCGGCAGCCGAGTTCCATTCTGACCAATCAGGATTACGATGATGCAATGTGCAAATGTAACCGTCCCGACCTCCATATGCTCCTCCGTGCCTGCCCGCCTCCTCCCTCCCTTTTTCTCTCCTCTCTCATCCACAATGGCCTCTCTTTCCCCCCCTCCAATGCGCCATCGTGCCTCCTCTACAAATCTTCGTCCTGCCCTCACCATCTCGACACTAGGTCCACGCCCCAAAGCCTGCGCTTATCTAGAGCCCATTCCTTCTACGCCCCAGGCAACGGACATCCGCAAGGTGGCACCCTCCCTTGCCTCTCCCTCGAGGCTGTCCACCCTCATAGAGCGATGTGTGGACCTCCTCCACGCTTATTCCTATCTTCCGCATTATTCATCCCCCTCAACTCCCGTTTCGCCCAGCGAAGATTCCGTTCTCCCCATGTCCGCCACTACCACCCTTGTTGGAGATGACGTCGAAGAAAAACAATCAGCCCCACTGGAAGGGCCGAAACCCTCGCCATCCCGACCTTGGTTTCGGAGCATGCCTTCGGTCGGTTCTACCTCTTTCATTCTAGTCACGCGAGCACTCAACCTATTCATCACAGGTTCATGTCCCTATATTATTTGTGATCACAATGTTCCCAGTGTCAACCGCTCTAGTTGTGATCGCCTTTTGCACCCTCCCTTTTACTTTTTCATGGCCTCAAAACTTGGCGGACCTTGCCCAGCTGGGGCGTGAGCTCCACGGTTATTCCCAAAGCGGACCTGGCGCCCTGGCCCACGTTATTGGTGTGGTCTCTGCTGCGACTATATGGATGCACGCGTGGTCCATCCCAGGGAGTGTTCTTTGGGTAAGTCGTACCACTCTTATTGTATTTTCTCGAATATCCGTGCTCATCGTGTGTGATAACAAAAAGAATGTCCTCGCCGGCGCTCTATTTTCGCCCCTTTCGGCAACGATGCTTCTCGCCGTACTTACAACGGTCGGGTCAATTCTAGCAACGGTTCTTTCCGCTCCTCTATCTCCCTTTCTCACACGTTTTCTCCCGCGTCCGCTGGCCTTGGCACGGAGCATCTTTGAAGCCGATTCCGGAGGAAGCACCAAGGCTCCATCACCGACTTGGGTGCGATTAACAGTCTTCCGACTGGTTGGTATTGTACCCTGGTCGGGTATCAACGTCGCCTGCGGTGTCCTCGGTGTTTCTCTATGGGACTGTTTCCTTGGCACTTTCATTGGTGCTATCCCATGGACTGCGGTGACATGTCAAGTGGGTGCTCGCAGTGACCGGTGCCGAATACAACAACTAACACAGTTGTTTTCTATAGATAGGAGACATACTTCAAACATTAGCGTCTACCCCTACCCCAAATCCTCAAACCATCTCATCCGTTCTTGCTTCGCCGTTCATCATCTCTAAGCTCGTGTTTCTGTCATTCTTGTCTCTTGCGCCTATTCTTGCCCGTGACCATCTCAGAGCTTGGTTGTCGCCAGCAACCGCATCTGTCGGCATTGAAGGACAGACCGACGATCGTGTATCGCGTTGGATGTGGGTCAGAGAGTGGCGCGCCCAAGTTCGCTTGTCGTCTCGGTCCCGAACTCGGCATGATCCCGAACTCGAGCTGGAAGCATCTTCGATGGAGAAGATGCAAATCTTATGACCGCCGGATGTGCTATACATGGTTTATTCATATATTTGCTGTCACACCTCACAACACTCATCGCCCCGAATCACTGCATTCCTGCATCATTTACGCACCTTACTTTGATGAAAGGCCACGTAGATCTAGTATATATAAATTGCTCATCTGACCAATGATTCCCCTATTATTACACCTGGTCATTTTCGTTGTTTTTCAATACGCACTATCACAGCACCTAGTTACTCGCTATGCTCGTAATGTGACTTCATGTTTCAAACTCCGCCGGGTCACCTTTTACACTTACAGAATGCTTCGTTTCTCCATGTTGGCCATTTGTACTCATTGTCTTGTCAACAGATTCTTCGTTTGCTAGCTGTCTCTGTTCTCGTTCTGTCTAGGAAACCCATTGTGGGCATGCTTATGCTTGCCGTAACCCCTGTCAGGTCCGATTGCATTACCGCCTGGACTCACCGCACCGAAAACATGCCTGAGCCATGCCCTCTGCCGTATCAGTTGCCCCTCACCCAACGAAAGTGACTCTTTTTGTCATTCACCAAATTAGATCGCGTCGCCTCACCTTGATTTGACTGTGTCCTCGTGTATGGCTGCCATAAACGACCCCTTTGAGACCGTTTCTTTCCAACCACACCTCCCAAACCTAGCGACTCGCTTTGTGTCCCAATCCCGCTCTTTCCCACATCCACAGTTGCACTGACTCTTTCTATTTCTTTATATCCTACACCGGTATCCTAATCACTCTAGTACTCGTTTCTCACCTCCGAGTTGAGGAAGAATTAATCTACTGATGACCACCGCAATTACCCCTTCCAATTCTCGTGGGCCGGGCTGGCGAAAGCCGGCGCCCGTATACGTACCTACCCCACCCAGTTCTCGTCCAACATCAAATACTTTGACACCTGCGTCTGGGTTTTCAGGAGAAAATGCAGGCAAGCAACTCCCAGTGGGGGGTCTGAAGGACGGTCTGCCGCCAGTGAGTCTGCTCTTCTCACTCCGCTCCCCCATCACCCGTGGCAGCGCAGAAAGTGAATTGACACCTTTTAAGATGCCTGATGACTGGCTAAGTATCATCAGGAGTGTCTCTCAAGATTTCTACCATGATAGCAGTCGTTTTCGCCTTGCAGTTGAGACCGCAATCCCCGAACGACAGCCGGTTTACGCTGTACGTTCAACTGTGTTCTAGTGAAATGAATCCAGCCGCTCAACGACCCTTTCTAGGAATTTTCCCGGTCTGTCTCTTCGACGACGGATTATCATCGCCCCCATTATGTCCACAGAGGCGCCTTACCTAGGGTATGTGGTCATTTCCCTGAGTTGTTTAGGGTTGTTCATTTCTCTCCAAAAGGTTTATCGTCCCCCGACGCCACCTAAAAGATCCGTGCGGCGACCCAACTCGTGTGCCGTACCGAGCATGGCGGAAGTACCGACGTCGCTAGGTAGCCCTTACCGGATGGTACGCTATGCACCCACATGGACTGCATCGTGGCTTGATACATCCATGTTCTTCTAGATTTTTCCCGATCCTCCATCCCTTTACATGAATACACACCAAGCATCACGCCACTCTCCACCCCCTTCTATCTGTTTGTCCGAACGCACCCATATTCCAGCATCAGTCAGAACCAGACCTAGCTTGCAATCGCTGACGTCCTCCGGGGATCACACGGCAGTTTCATCTCACGCAGACTCGGGTTCTTGGTACATTCACGGTTATCCGCAGGCGGGTTTTGACCGACAGAATGAGAAGAAAATTGCACCTCGGAGTCAAGAGGTAGGCGGAAAGACCGAGTTGCCGATGCATTACATACCCGCTTCAAGGCTGAGGAAGAATAAGCGGCGGTCATGCTCGGACATGCTATGGGGCACTATGGTACCCATTGGTCGGGGCATCGCATCTGTGTTCAAAAGGGAGTCGGTTGAACCGGCCCCAGCGTCTGCAGATAGATTATGAGACGAGTGTTGTGTCTAATTGTAAATATTATCAATGGGATGGACGATTTGTTCGCTTTCACGTGATCTGTTGTGACGGTGTAGGCCAGACAACCCAACTGACACTCAACTGACACTCAACAGACGATAGCCAGCACTCTAGCACGCCCACAGCCCAACGAGGAACAACAGGGCAGCTCATGTTGATGAGCCGCCAGTCTTTTCACTCCTTCTCAGCACACGTTTTGTAATCCGAACATTCACCGCCGCCATGCCCGAGTCCTCCACCACAGGTGCTGGACGTCACATTTATGATGGCAGTATCTCCGGTGCCCAGGACCGCCCACATATACCCCATCTCCGCTCTGACCCGCCCTCGTACCATCCTTTACCTCGGTCGCTGGCTGAGTTCCGGGCTCAAGAAGGCCGTGAGTACCGCAAAGCGCGGCTGCGGGCGCTATGGAGGCAGTTGCTTGCTGCGATCGACTCGGATGGTGTTGAGGGCGCGGACTTCGACACGCCTACGTATCCCATGGGCAGCGGTACAGCTCTCACCCCGGAGACCGCACGACAGATGCGGAAGACGTACGAAAGGGAGCTCATGGGTAGGTGCAGGTCCTCAGGACGCATTGAATGGAAGGAGTTTAAAAAGTATGCTGAGGACAAAGAAGCCGGTCAGTCTCTCTTTTCTCACCCAAAAATATAAGCTCGACCTCGCGTGGCTCAACCTTGAATCGATGGATGTGATCAAGAGCTTTGGAATATCTTCCATAACGAGCTAGACTTGGACAGCAACGGCCATCTAGATGCGGAGGAGTTAACCGTCGCTCTGCGGAAAGCGGGTCAGCCAATTTTTCTTTTCCTTCGTCTGTTTTTCTCAATTTGACGGTGCGACAGGGGTACGACTGTCTCCGTCGACGCTATCCGACTTTATGACCTCCCTCACCGCGTCTCCCTACTCCCACTCAATAAGCTTTCAAGAGTTCCGCGACTTTCTACTACTTCTGCCTCGAAGAGCGTCAACGAAGGAAATATACCGGTTCTATGAGATGCGCAAATTTCTCGGCGATGATGGTCGCGGTGCTGCACGTGTCACGATGGAGGGTACGTTGTCCACGCGGTCGACCTGACGCTGACGGTCACGGTTTTATGTCCCGTTCCTCGCGCAGGTGACGTCAGCCTAAGCGCCGAAGATAAACCTCCGAATCATCTTATTTATCGTCCGCCTGCTGTTCAGCTAGTAGTGCCGGTCCCTTCAATGCATCACGGTACAACTCCAAACGATGCGGAAAGTGGCGACGATAATGACGACGAGCTGCTCCAAGAGCATCACCATACTGAGGATGAGCATCACAACTGGCTGGGCGGCACGACTGCCCTCAAGTTTTTGGCAGCTGGAGGTGTAGCAGGCGCAGGTCAGAGATCCCTTTGCACGTATCCATGGCAACACGTCTCGTTAAGCGTGTATTGGACTGTGAACAGTGTCGCGGACATCCACAGCTCCATTAGACCGTCTGAAAGTCTTCCTTATAACGAGGCCACCAGACCTCGGCGGCACTTCGCTACACCCAGAAGCAACCGTGCGTGGTACAAAAGCGATTATGTCGGCGATTGCGCGAATATACGCCGAAGGTGGTGTCGCCGCTTTCTGGGTAGGCAATGGATTGTCCGTCGCAAAGATATTTCCAGAGTCCGCGATCAAGTTCTTGACATATGAGTCTTCTGTATGTCTCTCTCTCATCCCGGCTACGCGCTTTGAAGAGGAATTGGTCCCTAGAAACGCTTCTTCGCTCACTATATTGACAACGTGGAAGATGTCCGGGATATCAGCGGAACGAGCCGCTTCATGTCGGGAGGTCTCGGCGGCATCACGAGCCAACTTAGCAAGTGTCCCCTCGTTACGATGCGAGATGTGTCCCGCTGACGTTTAGGGATAGGCATATACCCAGTCGAAACACTGAAAACCCAGATGATGAGCAGTACCGGGAGTCCAAAAAGGTCACTCGCTTTGGCTGCAAAGCGAGTCTGGGAGTTGGGTGGCCTCAGGGCTTACTATCGTGGGCTAGGGGTACGTCAATGATTGTGTCTGGCTCACGAGTTGCTCAATCGTCATAGGTTGGCCTGGTTGGCGTATTCCCGTACGTGTTTCTACCGTCACGGAGTATTGACAATGATTACTCACGTACTGCTTCCTCAGATATTCTGCCATTGACATGAGCACGTTTGAAGCCCTCAAATTAGCGTATTTGCGTTCCACCGGTAAAGATGAGCCTGGCGTGCTTGCCTTGCTTGCATTTGGGAGCGTATCCGGAAGTGTCGGAGCTACGATGGTCTACCCGCTTAACCTTGTGCGGACGCGGTTGCAGGCGTCGGGCTCGTCTGGACACCCAGAGCGCTATTCTGGCATCGCTGATGTCGCCTGGAAGACGTATAGACGAGATGGGTGGCGTGGGTTTTATCGTGGATTAGTGCCGACTCTGGCCAAGGTGCGTTTCCTCTGACCACTCTTGGATGATCTACTCTTTGTTACTCACCACCACCACGTAGGTCATTCCTTCGGTTTCGATTTCTTATATGGTGTACGAGCAGAGTAAACGAAAGTTAGTACTCTTTAATGTTTTGCTGAGATCCGTTTTTGACCGTCATGCTCCAGGTTGGGTGTATAGCCAAATAACCAAAATTAATCAAAATTATATTACGTCGTCTACACTAGAGTCTCTTAGATCTTATTGCCATGTCAGGCGAACATTTTGTATATGCATTTTGTATATGACTACTTTTCACTACTAATAGACGCGGATGTATTGCATTGTACAGTTGATTTTCATTTGTAGGCATTACCCGTACTTCCTGAATTTAACTCTGCCTCCGCGGCCGCGCAGGCACTCCCGTACGCGCTGCAGTAGAACATCCATCCTTTGACTCAGGCATACCCAGTCCTTTAATACATCATGGAGTACCGTCCCAAACATCTACAACCCTTTTCACTCTCAGACGCTCTGAAGTTCGACCCTGCCACGATTACTGAAGGTTCTGCTCTCACCTATTCTCAGATACTAGTAGAGCTACTAACGACCAACCAAAACCACCGACTCGGACCATAACAATTCTGACTTATCGTACCACACACAACCGGGCGCATTCTAGAAATCGCGCGCCTGGAGAATTCCCTGCAACATCTAAGGCGAACTCAAGATGAGCTTCGCTCGTATTCCGATGATCCCGAGTTGTCGCAGGCTTTGCGAGAGAACGAGGCAGTCATGTTTGTGCCCCTCTCCCTCTTTTCCTTTGATCCGTCGTTTAATGATCAATCCGACGGTTGTGCCTGATTTGCAGTGCGTCACAGGCAGAGCGGATTGATATACTAAACATCGCATTGAATGAAAAGGGTGCGGTCGCGTCTGGTGGCCATTATGAACCAACGCAGACACCCACCACTGCCTCAACCCCACAGCAGCCATCTGCACCCCTGTCAGATGCAGTCATCGGCGAATCAAACGGTGCTGATGATGGGGGCGTTATGCTCTAAACGTTTATTAATATGATGTATCCTATGGTTTCAATTGTCGCTTTTTGTATTTCGAAATCAATCAACTCGACCACTTCGCTCAACTCGGCTCGCAGTGTTTCTGAAGACATGATACAACATAGTTCAACTGCGGACATCCCAGAGTTATGTTACATTAGCTGATAGGAGACAGTGACCATGACCAAGAAGTCGAATGCGCAGATCAGGAATCCAGGAGGCGAATCCACATCGGGAAGCAGAACACGACCGACAGTCAGGTGAACCCCATTAGGATGGAAAGTAGACGAGGTGCGATGTCTTCTTCACTTCCGTTTGCGTGGCCGAGGTTTGGGCACAGGCTCGGGCTGGGTGATAGGGAAATGGTGAAACCAGGATACAAACTTGTAACAACTCACTTTATATTCAGACGTTTGAGGTCCTGCCTTCTTTGAGGGTTTCTGCCAGGCACTGAGACTGCCGTTCCGCTGTACAGAGTAACGCGACAAACCGGACGCCTCATGGGTCTTGTAGTATCACTGCTTCCGGAACCCCTCTGAGAAGTTCGAGAAAGGGGGCGACCATGTTTACCCAACATGACAGCCCGAGATGCGTCACTCGCAGGGTCATTAGCGTCTCCTAGCGTTTCCCGAGCAACTCCAGAAACGAGCGTGATAGTCTCCGAGTCACCCGAGAATGCGTTTTGGGCGGTAGTACACGAAGACTGAATCTGGTTAGAAGGAGCCGGCAGTGGCGTGCTGCACGCTCCGCTGATGACGGTCTGGAAAATGGTCCACCAATGTTATGCCAAACGTGAAGAGCTGCATACCACTTTATCTGTGTCTACCTCGCCTACAATCGGTTGTGGGGGACTACTGGACGAGGCGAATTTAGAAAGGTTCAGAATCGAGTGTGCGTCGCTTCCGGTTGTGAATTTGGGATCCTACAGAATGTGGGGCACAATGTTTCGCGATTGGGCCTGGTGAACGCACCTGAGATTTCAGATGGCGCGCTAGTCCTTTTTCTAAGCTCTTTATCCTGGCTTCTTGCTCTGTTATTTGGTTGTCTCGCTGTGCCAGCACTTAGTCACTTTGAAACGTTAGTGGATCGGCTACTCACGCGCCGCAGCTCATTTTGTTTATCCATAATACGCTTCTCATGGAAGGACCGCGATTCTTCCAGTATGCGATTCACAAGGGTCTTTTCTTGGATACTCTTCCGCCAAGGAAATCAGTATTGCCTAAGGATGACGCAATAGAGCGCACTAGATCATTTGCATCGTAACGAGCACCGATGGTGGCGCCTCTTTCGAGAAGCGTAGCATTTTCTGCTTGCAGAGTGTTGTTCCTCACCGTTAGGTCTCTTACCTGGTTGCCCCATTCAGACATTGACGTTTGGATATTCTGAGCTTGCTGCCTTAATGTCGTGAGTTCGCTCTGTGCGGAAGTTAGCGAGTCGCGTAGTTCATCTGCCGCCTTGACGGCTTGTGCCCTTTCCAAGTCCGTTTGCAGCAATCGTTCTTGGAGGGCCTGTATACGGGAATGGCCACCATCCCGCTCGTCCTTCAGTCTTTTTTCGTACTCGTTTCTCATGGCCGTGGCGAGTTCTTGTTGGTTTTCGAGTTGGCGTCTATATTCATCGACAGATTTTTGAAGAAGGCTATTCCGCTCTTGAATAACAAACACCTCCTGACGTAGCCTTCCTGTCTCTGTTTCTAACTTGACCTTGTGGTGGCACCAAGTAAGCTTACACCCTCTGAAAAGAGGTACTCTCACCGCAAACCCTGCCTCCGCTGTGACCAGGCGCTCCTGGAGGTGATGAAGACACTGTGCAGGGGGCATCTATACAGACCAAAGGTTACCTGCATATCTCCATGACTCTCCCTAGCTAATTTCAGAGTCGCTGATTGGTCTTCAAATCTCTCTTGAAGCGAGTGGCATCTCATTTGAAGTTGCGTCGTTCTAGACGGGAAGGTGTCACATCACGAGTTCGGAGTAGTGTAGTCGCACACACCGGTCTTTTTCTTGTTTGCGCTCTTCTGTGACTCTCCGTATTTCATCTTGAAGCGCCTGTACCTGTGTTTCCGCTGCTAACTTTTTGGTCTCCAACCGTTCGATTGTCTTTTTGAGTAGGCTTTCGCGCTCATTCGACGATTCCAGGCCCGCACGGAGCGCTACATTTTCGTTGAGTTGCTTTGCTAATTCCTGTTTCCTTACTTCGTTCTCGCGTTCCAGAGTGTAAAATCTGTGGGGGCGGTGAAGAAACATTCGTATAGATGGGTTAGGGCGTACCCACCTGCCATTTAATTCCCCTATCATTTGTATTTGCCCTGCGGAAGTCTTCCTCAGAGTGTCCAACTCTGACTGCTGGTCACTCGAGGAAGACAACATTATGAGAATCCTACTAGACGTTAGAATCTCGGGCTAGTGGACATAATATACTTGGGTACGTAGAAACTGACTCTTCCTTAAGGGAAAGCACGGAGGCAACGCTACTTTCTCGATCTTTAAGAAGAATTTGGAGTTCTGCATTCCTGATCCAAATGCTCAGCCACCCAAACGTTCTCCGGGATAAGTCTAATGCTCACTCTCTTTGTAATGTGACTGTAACCAGCGATTTCTCTTCAGCGTCTCGAACCAGTTTCTCCACACTGTATCTCCGTTCATCAGTGCTAGAAATAGAGGGGCTTGCAACGTCACCGTTTCTCTAATTGGGCAGTACTCTCCTTCGCAAGTGCGCACGCTGTTAAAGCATCAGAGAGCTCTTTTTGAGTGGCATCGAGTTTCGCTGTGCTCGAAGCAGCTAATAAGTCTGGGCGAGTATGATCAACAGTAGTCTCGGTTCCATGGCAAGAAAATAGCCGCACTGGCGTTATGTAGATCATCCAGGGCAACTCTTAATGCATCTGTTTGGTTTGCATGATTATATTCTGCGCTGTTGAGGCGCTCCATTACATCCGTATATTGAGATGTAATGTCCGTCAATTTGTCGCGGAGAAAATCATTCGCTTTTCGTGCTGCAACGGGCATCAAATAGGTAACAACAGAGGATGCATCAACGACTAACCATTAGCGCATTCCAATTCGAGGTCCCGGATCAGCCCCTTCATGTCCGCCACCTTGGCGAGATCTTCCATGACGCGATGACAGTCTACACGGCATCAAATTCAGACCTAGATCATACCAAAAAAAATCGTGCAGACTCTCGGAACTGTCCTTAACTGCGACTCGTAGTTCGTTGACGTCTGGGAGAGCGGAACGAGCCTGTGCAGCAAATGCAAAGGACTCATCGGATTGAGACTTGAGTGCGGAAAGTTCCTTGCGTAGTTCTGCGATTCTGTCCTGTGTGTAGGGGTGTAGCAGGATAGAAACATTGACTGGACGTACTTGTCTGAAGTTGCCTCAATTGATCTCTTCGTCATTTGTTTCATCTTGTCCAGGCGGGCCAGGTTATCCAATGCTTCTTTTCCGGTGGTCGCTAACTCCGCACGCAAACGTTCATTCTCACCCCGCTAGTGGCACAGCTCAAGTGAGTGAACGTGGAAGGGAAGTACAGCGAACCTGGCGTTCCAGCTCATCCTTGACCGATCTGAGTTCCTTGAAGCTGTTTTTTATGGAGACCGGAATGCCATCCTCCTCTCCACCTTCTTCAACCTTCGGTGCAATTCTTGGGGATGGGCAGGCGGACTCCAATGGATGGTCGGAAGGTGTCAACGCAGAGTTTGAATTTGGAATCCTTGAGCCTGCAGAGAGGGCCATTTCTACATGAGAAGAGTAAATGCGTCCCAAAAGTATTGGGAGCACCCGAAACTCACCTTCCAAATTTTGTTTTGCATCTCCAGCTAAGTCGTCCGAAGGACGATATTGTCTGCGCTTTCCCTCGGTGCCTTTACACAGAAAATCCAGATTCGAGACACAAAAGAGGGCCACTTAGCATACCATTTCGACTCGCGGAGAGTGATAATTTAAGTCTGGATGGGTGCGGTACATGGAGGGCACGATCCATATTGACGTATGGATGCTGGCTGTTTGTGTCTTCAACGCTACGCGAAAAATACTGTGGGTATTTGTGGCCGACATATATGTTGCCATCTTCCGTATTTGCCGGAGGCAACAAGGCAGAGCCATCGGCCCCTTGTAGAACCTGGCTGGCTATATGAATTTCCGGGTTCCTCCCAGCTAAATGTGATATGTGGTTCTTTCCGAAAAACGACGGTGTATTTGAATGCGGTCGCGTGGTTGAACGAGAATTACTAGATAACTGCGGTGTTGTGTATACGCGTGAAAAAAAAGTGCTGCGAGTTGAATGCGAGTTGAATGAATTTTGGTCCATTGGAAGGATAGGCACCAGTGTGGCACTAGCGACACGACAAGACGCGTTTGGATCACGTGATGGGGAGAGTGGCACGCATTACTGTGCGAGCGATGACTCTTTTGTACTCTGAGTCTGCCCATCTCTCTCTCCCTTCCTTAGGTCCCTTGGACCCTTCTGAATCTCACGGCGTATATTGATTATCGGTCTCAAAATAACCTGTGACCTCTAACTATGGCTCCTGTCCCTCCTGAGGCCGTCAAACTCTTTCATCCCAAACCCAAGAGAAAAGCGCCAGTCGGTATTTATGGCATGCAGCCAAGTCGTTCCTCCACCTCTCAAAAGCCAAAGATACCCTCCAACCCTTCAACCCCACCCTCGAAGCTGTCACCGAAACCGTCACCGAGGCCGTCACCGAAACCAGAGAAAGAATCTACTCCAAAGCCTTCATTACTAGAGGGAGAGTACATTGACTATACCCTCGTTTCATCTGCCCTCAATGGCTGGAAGTACGATGTAATGAAGTTCGATTCTCGAAAATCCGTGGACATTCTTGAATGGGCAGTACCGGTAAAGCTGAATCGCAAGGATCTCCGACGCCCTGATTCCTCTACCAATGGCACTGAGGCTCCAAAGGCTGTTCGCCCAATGTTGGGGCCGGACGGAAAGCCGGTGATAGGTGTGGATGGTAATGTCGTCATGGTCGATGCGGAAGGCAAACCAATACATGGAGATGGCAGCCCAGGGAGTGGTAAAGGCAAGAATGGAACTGGCACCAAGAGGAAGTTCCAGAAGAAGACCAAGCAGGTCTTCAAGGTACCCGAGGCTACTCGACAGCTGCGGAAAGAAGAGCGCTATCCCTGGGTAATGGAAGATGCGACGAGCAAAGAGGTGTGGGTTGGGAAGATGGAGGTCTCAAAGGCTGAGACCCAAGCGTTCTTCATGCCAGCGTCCAATAACACATTCAAATTTGTGCCCGCCCACCGGTGGTACAAATTTCAGAAAAGGCCTAATTATCATATCCCTAACCTTGAAGAAGCTGAGGCTCTGGTATGCAGATATACATATACGGTTTCCTGTCTTCATCTTTTCACAGATGGCCATGAGACAAAAGAACAAGGATCCAGAGCGATGGCTTTTGCAGAAGCGCAATGGTCAGGGCCCTTCTATTGCCACCACCTCTTTATTGAAAGCGGAGCCGTCGGGTGCCTCAATTGGTGGCAACTTTGGCCAGAGCCTAGGCCCTGGAGGCAGACGGCTACGCACAGTTGTCAGTGAGGATCGCGGGTTATTTGGGGATGAGGATGAGGATGGCCAAACATGGGGACGCAATCATGGGCAAGATGCCGATTACGATGAGGTGCCTTACCACGAGGATTTTGCAGATGATGAGGAGAAGGTTGTTCTAGACGATCACCAAGAAGATGAAATCGAGAAGGAGATAGCGGTGAGTGCAACGCTACGTTTTGCAATTCGCGCTGACCTTTGTCAGGAACGTTTATCACGAGGGTATATGAGTGCGAACAAAACACGGGACACCGGTGTCGATGAGTCCGACGAAGAAGAACACGATTCTGCTTTGACCGGTGCAGGCAAGGCAATCCAGAAACTGATGAATAAACACGAGAAAAATGACGCGTACGAAAGTGACAAAGATAAGGGGGACCCATATGCTAGTTCAGCAGTACGCCCTGACTCATTTGCTTTGTGCAATGATCTCACTGGTCTCGTAGGAGGAAGAGGAAGAGGAAGAGGAAATTGTAATTACTGATGGACCAGCTGTCCAGCAACAATTCACGCCTTCTCGTACTTCCGCAAGTGACGCAGGGTCATCTCAGCAAACGCCGACATCTTCATCCCGGCCTGCCGCGGCATCCACGCCCAACTCCCGTGCTACTTCACCAAACCCTGGGCTCGGTGGACACTCCATTGTTGCGAAGCGCGCAACGAGTCCAAAAGCCCCCAAACCACGAGTAATGCCAAACGGCCTCCGTGCCGGTAGCCCACTCGCGCAGGTCGCGACTAGCTCGCCATCGGGTGCCTCTCCTGCGAAGCTCGGCAACAAACGGAAGGCGGACGAAACGGAGGACATTGCATCCGCACCATCCCCAACCGCTTCGTCTGCAGGCGGCCAGCCCAGACCCAAGAAACGCAGAGCCACTGCGACTATGGTTGGTCCTGACGGTCAGCCGATCGAGCTTGAGGACAATATGGTCATTGAATGGCTGCGCAATACACCGAACGCTAAAACGCGGGACTGTATCTCGCACTTCACGCCATATCTCCGCACCGACGAGCAGAAAACAAAGTTCACAGCGTTGATCAAGGAGGCGGCACAGCTCAAGAATGGCATCCTCGTATTGAGGAGCGCATACCGTGCTGGGGGAGCGGGGAGCAAGGCATCGTCACCAGGGCCGGTGGATACAAAGTAGGGGAGTATTGACTGCCTTCGTTCACACTGTATGCTTTTCCCTCATTCTCATACTGTACCTATGGTGGCGCGGCAAAATCTATCCGCAAGAGTTAATAATACACAAATTCGGCATGCGAGGTGTGTGGGAGGATGAGATACAAAAGGGAGTCCGGCAGGGTCGGCATCGATCATCAGTCATAAAGATCGTGCGTGGCAAACGCATGGAAGACAACAACTGAGGGCGGACTTTGTAAATATGCGACAAGCTATCTACTCAACTGAACAGCCAAATAAAATGAAATACCACCTAGAACCACGAGAGAGAGCTACGTCGACGATGTTTCCGCCTTTTGACCGGAACTTCCACCGCTACCTCCGCCGCCTTGTGGTGCGGCGGAAGTACTGAAGGCATTCTGCGAAGAACCCGGGCGCGAATCAGATGGCGGCGGCGGCGGAGGTGCCGTTTGATGGTTCGGAACTTGTGGAGGCTGGTGTGGTGGCAGAGCGTGCCCAGCAGGTGGATGTGGGGGATAAGGCACGACACTTGGTGGACCTGGCGCATACATCCCAGGGTGAGGTCCACCTGACCCGAATGGCGGGACACCGCTGCGTATGCTCTCGAGCTCATGGCGTAACATGTCGATCTCTCGATTCATTTCTTGATGGCCCTGTTTTAGTTGCATAATAAAGTCAATTGCTATGCAATGCGACCACCGTCAGCTTTCATCCGAACAGGGACGAGGGTAAAAAGCGGACCTTTGCTCAGGATTTCCCATTTGCTAGCCTTCATCCCACGATCTGCTGGAAGCTGCTCCCGTAGCTCATCAAACAGATCCTTCATCTCCTTTCTCCTTTTCCGCTCTGCGAGCTTATGAGAGACCCGCAACTCGGGGGACCGTGAATACGGCGTCATCCCTGAATCCTTCGAGGTCGATAGTGGTGGAATAGTTGATGAAGATGCAGACGCAGGACCACCGGACTCAGACTCGGCGGTAGGCTGCGATGCTGCTAAATCCGCAGCAGAGTCAACGGCACGGGACCGCCCAGCAGACGGCGGCCGCGACCTCGATCTCAGCACTCGAGACACTGTTGAATTGGTTGACATTGTAGAGGGAAGATTGGTGGGGACGGACATGCGGCGCTCGGCACTAAAGGGTGCAGGGGGGACCATGGCTAAAGGAGGGACGGAGCTGGGATCGAATGGCCGTCCAGAGCTAGACCCATCGACTTCACTCTGAATGGTCGAGGACTGATCGGGGGACTGCGTGGAATGCCACGCGAAAGGGGCAGCCCCAGATTGATGGCCGTGCGAAGAGTCCGCAGAATACGTTGGGGAGCCATAACTCACGGGGGGACTTGGAAACACCGATGATGACGAGTCACGCCGATCACTGCTCCACCACTGCGGTCCCCCGGAAGTGGGACGGGCATCCATAGAGTGTCGACGGTCAAAGATATTAGTCTGGCTGACCCGTTGTGTGTCGGCAATGGAGCCACGCCTTTTCAACGCGGGGCCCTCCAGGCCAATGTTAATCGAGGATGGAACGCCCGGACCAATGAGCTGGGAATCAATATCGTCACCACCTGGTGTTGGCATGTTTCTGTCAGAAGACAATTTGCGCTTTGTGCCATGAGGCAGTGATGGCGAACTGGAACCACGCTGTGGGGTCTGTGAGTTGATACCTGTCACAGTCACTAGTGTTGCCGTACGCGTTAATTGGTTATGATGAACGAATAATGACACGAGGCCCACCTTCAGCCTGCGCGTGGCTGGGAGACGACTGTCCAGCCTGGGGCGGTTTATGCTTGGGGTCACGGGCGGTATGCATTGCTGTCAACGCAGTTGGTGAGGAGGGGCACCCTTGCGCGGGCAGCAGGAATGGCAAACACAGAAAGCGACCACTTACGGGAATTCATACCTTCAGACACGTCAACTGAGTCTCTCCGTGAAGATGATTCTGTGCATACTTAAGAACTACAGCGAAGAATGAAAGTACTAGACGCGCACGGGTGTGTGAACGGTCCGGAGAATGAGAGCTTCTGTCCGAAGATTTGAACGGGGAGGGTGGGCGAGAATGGGACTGGCTAGGCCTCTGAGTATGGTCGCGTCCTGTGTCCGTGTCGTTGGGGGTGAAGGGTGGTCGAGCGGGGGAATGAGGGGATTTGGCGGTGAGACTGGGGCTGGTGAGGTGAGGAGAGTCGGCTGTCGAAGGCCGTCTTGGGCTCTGATGGAAGTCGTGAAAGGGTATGATGCAAAGGCGATGATGAGAACAATACCTTGTGAGATGGATCACCAGAGCTTCGGCGTAGATTCAAATGGGGCTGAACGACGTCCGAGAGACGGTCACGGTCGGCCTGGGGGAAGAGAGACTGGGTAGCCTTCCCTTCTTTTTCGACCATGGTATGTATGGGTAATGAACGAGAAGTATACAGAGGACCAGTTGAGTATGCAGTATTAGATCCAACAACGTGGGTTTACACACACTGTCCACGTGCAACGCCCTCCGTCACCGTCCCCCTCGATCACCACGAGCAACATAGCCCTCCCGCTCGCACTGCCCCTCTCAGCTCTTCTCTCGCGTTTAGCCATCTCACATCATCCTCTTGTCTCTTCTGGCTGTTCTGTGTCTGCCGTCCGCTCCGTCCCTTCACCCTCTCCGCTGCCCTTTCCATCTCCTTGTCATCCTCTGTCACCATCACTCCGATCAGAGGCCTGTAATCCAGGTATAGTCGGGGAAGATCCACCAAGCCTTCCAGAGCTGGGTCAGTCTTCAGTCCCTCCCATAGTCGGTTGCGATACTCGTCGCGGCTTGGCCATGGTGCTATTTCACGTGTCTTGTCCAGAGGAATGCTAGCAAAACACCGCTCCACAACACCTTCGAATGACCTCAACGCCGCAGTAGCAACATCCACGTCTCGAGAGTAGTACTCTGGTTGCACTGGCATCATTGTGCGTTGCGTGGCTTTAAGCGCCTTGTGGGCAACCTGGTCGTCCGAGTGCGTTCCTGCGATCTCTAACGCATGTGGGTAGGAGAGGAGCACACACGCATCAAGATATGATGCCAAATCCGCGCTCCTGAAGGATTGTTGCAATACATGCAGATTTCTCCTCCCATCTGGCTCGGGTTCCATTATCGTAGGTATCTCCGCTTTGACCCGAAGCGAAAAAATCATATCTGTCGCCGCGTTCGGTTGCTGCCCAAGATTTTGAGTATCCGAGTCGGCAAGACCCAACTGACATTGGTTTATGCATTGTCGTAGGTCAGCCGTAGGGACCTGTCCTTCCAGATGACTGTCTTTCAGTTCCACGGGCCGACCCTCCACGCGACAGATACCGTTTAAAAGTGATGAAGTCAAGGAAATAGGTGGTAAGCTGAAGGTCAGTGTAGCTTGCAGTGGCAAGGTTTCAACTGGGATCAGGGATACATCTGAAAGACAGGCATCGCACATAAGTTCCTGCAGCCACGACCGACAACAGTTGTCCTACCATTACACGTAATAATAACTGGCCTTCTGCTGTCCCTAATGAATGCAACGACGGACGGCCAGAAGCCCGCCTCATCTGCAAACACAACGTCAGCTTCCTCTATGAGAACAGCGGACTGCGGGTGGATTTCGGTCTCTGGAATCTTGTCGAAGGTGTCGACAGTTTTTGTTGCACGCCTGTTGACTGGGGACGGAGGCTCTGAGCGACCTCGTTGAAACAGCAGAGGCTGAGGCAATGTATGATTTTTTCCCACATCTCCGATCAGATCGTCCAGATGCGTGCCCCCACGTTTTCCTAGACCGGGATATACTTCGAAAACGTTCCAGCCCAACTCCTCTGCACATGCATAAACAGCTGCGGTTTTTCCACAACCAGGTGGGCCAACCAAGAGAATCGTATTGCGAATTTTTTTTCCAAGAGAAATAAGCTGGGACTCGCTGGGGTCCTGCGAGCTAGGTAAGGGCCGGTCATCGAAGTTATCCAAGCCATCGTAATATTCATTTAGATCGTCGTCTTCGTCGTCATCAACCATCCAACCACCCAAGTCTCCTGCCTTCTTCCGCTTCCTTGTTACCTCGCGGACAACTTCGGGGCGCTGCTCTCTACGCTTTCTCTTTTTTTGAACTCTTCTGGACTTGGTGCCTTTGACGGTAGACGAACCCCCACCATCGAAATGCAGTCGCAAAGCATGCATCCATTCGCGCAAATAACATGCATTCCGCTCGTTTCCGAGGATGTGCTCTGCTCGACGTGGGCGCCACTTTTGACACCAGGGGTGCTGAGAAGTCTCCTTTACGCCTTGTAGTTCGGAAGCGAGTCCAAAGATAGAAGAGACGGCAGGGTGGAGATTGCCATGGCAGCTTAAGATGGCATTCGAATCAACTCGGTGTTCAGAGGATCGAACCAAGCGATGAGATCCGGTAAGTTCGTTTGAAAGTTGGTCACCGTTCGGCGCCTCTTTAAGTGTAGCTAAACTCAGATCTGAATTAAGGGGGGCTCGACTTGTTCTCCGTCGTCGACAAACCAGACTAATAGGAGTTGCCTGAATAGTTATAATACAGTCCCGTATATGCTGTGTAAAAGCATTGGGAAACGGTGCATCAGGAGGATCGTGTTTCAGTTGCTTCCGTTTTCCAAGTGGCGGAGAGTGGAAGGGAATGTGCCATAGCGGTGCTATTGTTCGAGATGGTGATTCGCAAAAGGGTGACTCTTCAATGACAATAGGTGTTTTTGCCGTTCCTTGCTCCATAGAGAGATCAATGACGTCCGGGCGAGAAGAAGTTGGGGAAGATACTGAGGAATGTGACCCAGACTCTGGGGAGTTTGAAAGAGTGACTAGACCGGCATCAGTTGGAATAGAGTCGGCAGCCGAACTCAGGTCACAGGGACTAGAGGGAAGAATGTGTCCCTCGTCTAGAAAGTACCCGTCTTGGCTGTACCCTGTGCACTATGTCAGTGTAAGAAAGGGCCAATACAATGCAGACGCACCATTATCAACGTCTGCGGTGCTCTGGCTGGAGCCAGGGGGAGAAGCGACGTAAACCACGTCATTTGGTTTTTCCACAGATGATAGTTCTGGTGAATGTGAGGTACCTGGGGCCGGACCGCACTCTGTGCCCGGCGTATTCTCTACGTCTGGCTCATCATGACTCGAACCGTCCGGCTTAGCAAGAGTAGGGGCAGGGGTCGGTGATCTTACAACCAAAAAGTGGTCGAATAATGTTCGCTGCGTGAGATGATTCTGAAATGTGAGCCATGACGAACGATTCAGTTCCAGTCCGGAATCAAAACTGATAGACACCGCTCAAGTGGGGTCAACTCACCTTCCTCGCATCCTTTTTCTTTTTGGAGCCGCGTCTCCCGAGCTCGGTCATGGAGTTGTCGATTCTTGGAAGAATGTGATGGGCAGAGGGAAGAAAAAGGCAATTCGCGTGAGGTGGACGTGTTTGCCAGTTGGCCGCGTCGCGTCGCGTCACGGTCATTAAACTTGGACCACGTCCAAGTCACGCCAGCGACTCGGATCCTCACGCCAGTAGTCACTCAAAAGATCCGCCCATTATCTCGACCGACACCTTGCGGAGCACTATGGTACGTGGACGTACAAGCGTATGTCACGGGTGTGGGACTTGCTGTAGGACTAAATGGCGATCATTATGATCCTCAAGTCTCCACCGTCCTCTGCTGGATTTTCTAGGATTTGCCACATATTCTGACCTGTTCTCACAAAGAGTTAATCCGATGGCTTTTGTTATGGACTCTGCATGAAACATGAAACAATGATGATCTCAGGATATGTGATCCGTAGTCTAAAACGCTAGACCAACCAATATCTCACAGACACCATGGATGACGCCCCCTTCGGTGGATGTTACGTCGAATGGGTCAGACTTCAATTCAATGGGCATAAAAGGCTACCACCTTCATCACTCGATTATTGTCACGTACGCCAATGCAGCCATCTGCAATTCTGACGACAAGTGGTACTTCGTGGAGCCGCACTATCGAGAAATGACCATGAGAGATCTTCTCTCGAAATTGGAATCGCTCAGTAAGAGGATAAAACAAACCGGAGATTACTGCCCAATGATTTGTCTCTAAGCGATAGCGATAGTCCTGAGGAGGATCATGTCTATCATCTCCAACCGCAAAATGGCAATCTATACGACTACAGCTATTTTACCTCTGCAGACACCAGGGCGGTTGGGAACTAACCGATCTGAGAGGCGTTGTTCCTGCAGAAGTCTCATAGTGCAGCGAAGCACTGGTAAATACCCGGACGCGGACAATCTTTGGATCGGTGACAGTAGAAGCGTCACCAGCAACCACAGAGGTTCGTTTATCTTGACAACTTCTCTCAGAGTCCCTCTTAACACAAAACAGATCCGTATGAGAATATATCTCACGTCGCAAGAGGGTCTAAGACGTTTCTACTCCTTCCACCCACTGAAAGTTAGTGCCTGAAAGGTTTGACCTCTGGAAACCTACTCCAACTTCCTTTCAATGTTCAACATTGCATCTAGAGCGCTTGTATCCTCATGCAACGTATCAGCGAGAGTCGGAACATTCCCCCCTTCTCCTGAAACCTTCACCCTCCACAATACCACCAG
Source organism: Russula lepida (assembly GCA_003316425.1). Classification (NCBI taxonomy): domain Eukaryota; kingdom Fungi; phylum Basidiomycota; class Agaricomycetes; order Russulales; family Russulaceae; genus Russula; species Russula lepida. Next base: position 63,303 of record QFEZ01000095.1, read on the forward strand.
TGCGTTGGTCGTCAGTATTACGTCCCGGACGTCCCGGATCTCTACCAGATACATCACACCCTATCATGATTCGAGTTGAGGCTGGAGAAACGCTGTATCTTCGTGCTGGTTGGTGGCATCACGTTCGACAATCTGGCCTGACGATCATCTTTAACTGATGGTGTGATATTGAACCACGGGGACCAGCGTGGGTATGATTGAGACTTCTGAGGGGAGTTACCATTGCAGCGGCAGACGGAGAGGAATTAGATGAATAAAGACGCGATTAAATTGGATGTATGCCGAGTCAAATGGCGTGTTCGTTGCCACCAACCTACAGATCACTTTCACAGTGCCCGGCTCCCGAGGAGATCGATAGTAAATCTGTCACTTCAAGGTGAAATTACGAGCAGAGCGTACTTCACTTCACTCCAGCACGAGGCTGGCAGTCACAACACGGCAACATGAAACGTGACGACCAGACCAAGTCTGAGTTATACGCACCCTGGAACCGCGTGGAAACGGCATTCCATAGCACAAGTTCCCTTCCATTGATGGGTAATCGGGTGAGAATTGAGAAACATGGACGCTTCTGTTGAAATGAAGACTCCAATCCATGCGGCGCTACAATTAGCGAGACTAGAACCTCCTACGCCGTGTCAACCAACATCCGTCTCTGGACCCTTCCGCGGGTCACGTACTTGCCTCAATAAGCACCTCAGATGGCTGCAGTTTGCGACTCTATGTGTCCCGTTGTCAAGGGCAGCTATGTCAGCGCCTAGCTCGACGTCACTGTGTGGTATGCCGAGTGATCTCCATCACTCAAGAATCTAACAGTCACCCACCATCCTCCCCTTGCGCCTACAAGCCTACGGTGGAGTAAAATATGAGAAACAAACGTAGGCAGCCCCAACAAATCACCAGACTTGCCATGTTAAAAGATCATGTACGCGGATGGGTTAAAAAACAAGGGGAGGGCGGAGTCATTTTCAGACAAGACAGGATATAGGCAGATCAATTAAACCTCAGGGCTCAGGCTCCCGAGGACGAGACCAGGCACTTCTGTATATAAGAGGGCATGAAGCTCGAGAAGGTTGGTGAATTCGTAAAACCCGAGAATCCTGTCTGCACACCGCGGTAGCTGTTGCAGCACGTCAGTCACGGACCCTGGCACGTGTCGCATACAAGTCACCTGCCTGATCAGTCACGTGCGCGGGAGGAAGAGGACGGGCCGGGAATGCCGAACTGAGGGAACTGGACTTAATTCTGCACTTATGGCAAAGGACAAGTCAGAGAAAAAGAAGAAGAATGTTTCCGAAGTAGTCCCTGTAGAAGCCGGAGAGGATGTTGAGATGAAGGTAAGTAGCGATTGTGCTTGTCTGAAGGAGTAAAGTAATGCAACCACAAGACAGTGAAGTCTCCAAAGAAGGAGGAACACGGAATTGTGATCCCTGTGGAGGATCTGTCGCCGATAGCACATCCTCTCGCTCAAAAGAAGCTCCTGAAAAAGCTTCAGAAAACAATCAAAAGGGGTGAGTTATTATTATGATTACGGGCTGACAATAGCTCATCATAGCCCCATGCAGCTTCAAAAGCCCGTCAAGTCAAGCGAGGAGTGAAAGAAGTTGCGAAGGCCATCCGCAAGGGAGAGAAGGGGTGCGCAAAGTTTTTTGGGGGTCTGTCAGGGAATGCGTTACTGAAGCGTTTAACAGACTACTAATTCTCGCTGCGGACATCACGCCAATTGACATCATCTCACACCTCCCCGTTTTGAGTGAAGAAGCACAAATTCCGTATATTTTCATTCCGTCAAAAGAAGAATTGGGCCATGCGAGTTCCACCAAACGGCCAACAAGTTGCGTGATGATATGCCCAGATTCGAAGCGAGGGAATAAGAGTAAAGCGGAGGATGACGACAAGGGAGACTACAAGGAGCTCTACGATGAGTGTTATAAGGAGGTGTCTAAGTTAGACCAACGAGTTGTGTTTTAGTTCGGTTGGTCGTCTATCGTCGGAGGTCATCCGGCTATAAAACATAGCGAGTGGTACAGATCATTCTCACGAGTACGTTTTAAACCCGAACCCGAACACGACACACTTCCACTTTTTTTTCACTCATTTCACTGCCATGTCTGGTCCAAAAGCCAAGTCTACTGCCAATGGCACAAAAAGGTCCAAGGGATCCACTACCGAGGGCAATTCCAATTCTACACCTGTAGCAAATGCCCCCGTGCTGGTACCAAGCTCATCTTCCTCAGGCAAACCGGACAAGGCCGTGCATGATGCTGAGCTGCAAAGGATAAAGGCTGAGGTCGACGCATTGCAAGAAAAGCTGGTACGTCGCGTCTCGCGTCTATGCCTTCTACTTCTGACTGTAGTCGTTTCCATCAACGTTTAGACCGCCGTGAAGGAGAAAGTCTCTCTCGCTACCAGAGGAGGCCAAAATGAGAAGCGAAATACCCTTCGTGCTCAGTTGGACGAACTGCGTTCCCAGCAGTCTGGCAACAAGACGTCCCGCAATAAGATTTTCGAACAAATGAAGACCCTCCAGGACGGTATTCAAAAGAAGGTAGGCACATTTATCCAGACACTTTCCTTCTCACTCTCTTACACTACCAATATTTATTAGATAAAGGACCTTCAGACTTCCAGGGACAAAGCAAAGTTCAGAACGGTGGAGGATGTGGACACACACATCAGGTACGTTCGTTTGCTTCATTCTTCTCTCTATGACATGTTCTAAGCACGAATTTTCAGACATCTCGAGAAGCAGGTGGACTCTGGTTCCCTGAAGCTTGCAGACGAGAAGCGTGCACTCCAGGAAATCAACCAAACAAAGCGCATCCGCAAGACAGTTGAGGGTTTCCAAGCTGTGTCTGACGTAATTGACGCAGATCGTGCGGCCGTAGAAGAACTCAAGAAGCAACTCGATGATCCCGAGGCGAAGGCCATCTCAGAGCGCTACGACACTATCAAGGCTGAGTTGGACGAGATAAAGAAGGAGGAAGATGAACTTTATGCGAATCGCTCGCAACTATTTGAGGAGCGAAATGCGCTGCAACACCAGATTGACGCACTCTTCATGGAGCGACGCGAGTCAACCGCGCGGTTCCGGGAGGCTAATGACCGGTACTACGTAAAACTCAGCGAGGACCGGGCTCGCCGTGCTGAACGGCGGCGTGCACAAAAGGAAGCTGAGGAGGAAGAGAAGCGGCAGGCTCGCGCGATCCAATTGCGAGAAGAGGCGTCTCAGCCTGCTTTCCAGGTACAAATTGAGGACTGTCAAACGCTAATTGACTACTTTTCCGGCAAGTCGTCGACGGATGTCGTATCGAGTGCGAAGGCTGGATTCACGGAACCGACGCAGGAAATACGGCAGGTAGAGGCAGCTCCTGACAGCTTTGTGCCTCGCAAGAAGAAGGGGGAGGAAGACGAGGCCTATTTTGTCGGTGTAAAAGGCAAGGGTAAGAGCAAGAAAGGCCACAAAGCTGACGGGAATGCTCCTGCTGAGGCGACGCCGAGTTCATCCAACATCAATGTTCCATTTGGTACACTCTCTGCGCTCCTTTCGTTGTCCATCCCCCCGCCATCCTCCCAGGCCGACGTGCCTCGTGTGGTCGGGGATCTGAAGACGAAGAAGGCATGGTTCGAGGCGAACCAAGCTCGTGTGACAGCTGAGGCGATCGCAAAGGCCGAAGCCGAGATTCAGCGCCTTAGGAAGGGTAAAGGGGACAGTGCCGCGTTGCTTGACGACTGGCCTAATAAGGGTCCTGGGGAGGTACAAGCCACTGACGAGCGGTCGTCGGATGCCGAAACGGGGCAGCCCGAGGAGGTGCACGGAACCGGGACGGAGGCGTCATGACGTGGACTTTGGGGTTCTTGCTTGGGACATTACTGGCACGGGGGACCCTCATATTGTAACTTATCCAGCATTGCGGTGGTGAACGGCGAACGAACGTGGGACGCTGGATTGACACCGCCGTCGTTAATTACGGGTATCCCATGCTGATCGCATCTAATCCGTTGGATATTTTTGGCTAGCTATTTGGGTACCCGTGATATCGATGCTCGCATTTTGCCCTTTTTTCTTCAGCAACATGCCAAGTTATTCACTCACAATGTTTCGCGGCACAAGTAACATTGAATATGGAACGTTGAATGCTTCGCGCATGTTGGGCACAGTCAAATTCACAAAAAGTTAAGGTTGTCATTAGCTTGGCTTAGCAACGGCCGACGATACATCCGAAGGCAATCATAGTGGCGAACGGTGTACCGCACCGTATGTACATCTTACGTGACTCGAGATCACCCATTTATCAAAGTTAGTAACTAACGCCGAGAACGACGATCATGGTATTGGCAGGAGGGTCGATCGAGACCGAGGTATTACAATTTCCAGCGAGAGAAAAAAAAGGTGCTGCGTTGCCCATCGCAACGACATGTGCAAGATGTCGAGCCTGAGGACGCTTCGGGTTTGGAAATGAACTCGGGGAGGAGCTATCATCTCGGTGTGTTCGCTGGCTCTCTCATTTTCTTTTTTTGAGATGAGCCGACTCAAGGTACGAAGATGTATGTGGGTTCTTGCGTATGTGTGTCCATCAAATTGCAAAAAGGTCACAAGTTACTGGCGGCTGTGCCGCCCTTGCGTAGCCCATGTGGAAGGTACGATTTGACACCAAACAACTGTCATTATTCTACTATACACTCCTAAACCTAACTGAAAGTGAATGGAAAGAAGGTGATAAAAGCGCGGAGACGTAGCCCGACATAATTAAAGCAAAAGGGTATCTGAAGTGGCGTGTCATTATTGGACGGCCGTCGAAGCCCAGCCCAACATCCCCTGGTTCCCAGAACGACGCAATCGTGATCAGCGTTCGCGAAATTGGAGGGTCAAGTGACGTACTCTGGGGCAATGATGAGGTCGATGGAGGGCAATGTCGGAAACGAAGGTGTCGTAGCCGGGTCCGACTGTTCGTCTCAAGTAAGCGAGACAAAATTGTAAATTTGAGAATACAAAGCACGGTGACGGGGGATAAATACTAAACAGAGATGAGAGCAGCAAATACGAACGATACTGTAATACTATAGGCCAGAAACACTAGGCTCACAGGCACGGCAGGTATGATAAGAAATTCCTTACAAGAACGCATGGCAAAAAGTGGTCTTGAACTGGATCTACCATGTGTGCGAGACCAGAGATAATCTCAGCCTTCTGATTTGACGACCTCTCCTTCTGATCCCTGTTCTCCACTCGCAGAGCCACTCGCTCCGATACCCAGGTCTTGTGGTGTGAATGTGACATCGAAAGTGTTCCCAGAGTTTGATACGTAGTCGGGAAATGACAAGCTTCCTGGGTGCACACCTCCAAGAGTGTCGTCTTGCGCTCCCGAAGTGTCCATGAAGGGAGGTAGGCCATAGTTGTCGGTCCCAAAGCCCGTTGAAGACGGATCGAGTGGACCAGAGGGATATGACTCTTGCTGCAGTGCAGCAAGCATACTCGACGTTGTCGGTGTGTGACTCATAAGATGAGACGGCTGATTGCTACCAAAGGAATCCTGCCCTATCATGGGAGAGAGTGTGATGAAATGCTGATGCATGACAGGTTCAACAGACGCAGCAACAGATGTCGTCGAGAGCGCGACATTTCGCAAAACGTTCAACGCAATCCAGTCACTGTAAGGACACGCATTTAGGTTGTCCCAATCTCCGCGGGATATAGTTGGATACGCACTCTAGGAATAATTTCAGGATCTGGTATGCACCGAAGGTCGGATCGCTACGAATCGTCTACGGAGTCGGCAGTCAGCGAAAGAAATTGGCGAAGGAGAATATGTCGTACAAGGTCCCTCATGACCTGGCTGGTCACATATCCCCATCGGATTAGGACGCTTCGTGAGCTCATTGCGCCTCTATCATCTGGACCCGAGCCAGCACTCATGAGCCGCTCACAGCACTTGTCTGCCCACGACATAACATCCCGCACAGGCTCTGCGCTTTTAGCAAGGTTGTCCATCAAACCGCGAAATTCGACCTCAAACAATTGAATGAGGTCTTCGTGCCGGCAATTGCAGACGAGTGCCGACTGGTTTCTAACAGACTCGAAATTGATCTTTTCCCAAGAACGCCGCATCTCTGCGAGCTGCTTTTGATTTGTGAGGACACTATTCAAAGCCTGAGTGACCTGGTAGATGTCAAGGAATCGCACTGGCAGATGTCAACGGGGAAGAACGAGTCTGGAGGCAAGACACAACTTACAGACAAGATGACCAAAACGTGCGCCCAACTCGACTTTGGGTTCTACAAAGGTATTTCCGTAATTTTCAAGGGATACAAGGAGAATTTTCTCCATCTTGTCTGCCAGCTGACGAAGACTTCCTAATGAGGCCGCGGGAATGGATGAGAGTAATTGCGAGCGCAATTGTTCGAGAATTTCCTGAATCAAATGTTAGTAAATACTAAGCCATAATATTCCTGATGGTGGCGCACATCATAGACAATTGCGTCACCCTTTGCCATCAGCCCAGCAATCGCCGGGGCATGAGCTACTTCGCGATGATTGCCGCTCAAATTAGCCCAAAATGATCGAATATGCATCTCGAATTGGTCAAAGCGGAAAAAGCGGACGCTGTCCAGCAATGCATCCAAGTGGTCCATGAACCAACCCCACAGCTCACGCGCAGCAACGCTTTGCGTTGATGCGGGAGAACCGGAACCAAGGGCCTCTTCAATGGACGGAAAGTGGGGTATTTGACGGACGGACGTGGACTGCTGAGAGGGTGTATATGATCCGGATGCAACTGACGCCGGGTGAGACTGTATAGATACCGTCCCATCTTGACCCACATGCCGCCTGATCGGCGCCTGCGGGGGAAAGGAACCAGCCCTGGGGGCTGCTTGCGCTTGCGCAAGGATGGTGGCGGCTGTGGGCGTCTTCTCCACGAGGTCCTCAGAATATAGAATTGGGCTCTTGACACCATTATTCAGCGCCAGGGAGTTTCGTTTCGAGGCATTACCGGAGCTTGCACCCTCCGAGTCCTCCTCTTCATCTTCATCAGAGCGCTCCTCTCCTCGCAGCGATGCTTCGGCTTGTTCACTAGCGAGGCGCGCGGCATTGACAGATTGCTGTGCAGCGTTGTTGTTGGACTTTCTGATGTAGTCCTGCAGCCATTCGGCTTCTGCGGAGGTGGCCGGGCGAATGCCGCAATCTGAATGGAAGGCTGAGCTTTAGGAACAGCAATTCAACAATTGATGAACACACAATGGTATTTGCTATTCCCCCTTACACCCAAGCGCCGCGTTTTGATCGTGGGAAAACAGAGCCTGATGGCCTTGCCCAGGGTGGCAGTGTTGATGTGAGGGATTCCATACTGATCGCAAACTCTCCGGTAAGAGAAATACAACCCTTGACGGGGCACATTTCCATCGGGATAAGGGGCATAGTTAGCCGTCAACCTGTAACAGAGTCGAAAATTTCTTAGAACCAGGAGCAGTAGTGGGGTCAGCTTACCAGGCCTGAACAAAGATCTGTTTTGCGCGGTCCGATGCGCTCGTTGTCGTGGCCGCACGGACGTTGGCAGCAAGCTTCTCGAGAGTATGGTCGGGGCTCAGGGTCATACGTCCAAATGCGCCCGTGGCATGGACTGTGTCTTGGCTAGAAACGATGGGGCCACCGGCGAACATGGAAGGGTAGTCTGCTGGGGAACTTGCGGGAAGGAACATGGAGGGGTCTTCCGTCTCACTTGAGGACGAGTGGACGCTGTCTGCATCCCGGGGATAGGGAGAGGCAGCTGCCCTTGCCCGAATATGCGAGGCGCGAATGTGGCTCTTCAGGGCGGGGTTTGTAAGGTTGTGGTTGGGGGGAGAGTCGGTGGGGGTGATGAGATCGGCAGAGGGGAGGGAGTAGGCGGAGGTGTGCGAGGTGCTGCGTGGGTGGGGGTCGGGGTTCGTTCGAGGTTGATAGGAAGCGCGAAAAAGATCCTCGGCAGAAAGCGGCCCTACTGTGCGCAAAATGCCACCCTGGGAAGACTGGGGCCTAGAATTAGGTGAGGATGAGACCGAGTTTGAACGAGAATGCGAGTGGTGCATGGGCATAAAGTCAAGAGGCAGATTCGAGGCCATGGGATGAAAATTGACGGCGGTGGCCATCCAAATTAGTGAGGGAGATACGCGAGAGGAAAAGTGGGAGGGTCAGTGGCTGTGGTGGAATGATCAAGTAAAGGACAGTGGACGCCGCTCGTGGGGTCTAAATGCGGACCAGCCGGAAGACGATGCACGGGACGTGGATTCAGGGTGAAATAAGGCGAAAGAGAGAGGAAGAGAGAGGGAGGGAAAGGAGGGCGATAGACAAAGACGGGGGAAGAAAAGGGAAAGGGCAAGTACACACGTCAAGGCTGAGGGGACGGCACAGCCCCTGGTGGAGGGATATATTTGAGAAACTGCCCCTGCCAAATGGGGAGCGACAGAAAAGATAGACAAGCGAGGAAGGGGGACACTATAGTAGGTACAGTAAAGGGAGGAATCAATTTGTCGTCTTGTTCGTGGTCAAGGCAACCCGGCTCCCTTTATCACCCTCCCCCCGTACCGCATCCCAGTTCTCCCACAGAATCTGATACACCATTATTCAATTGCGCGATCAGGAATCTTCTCCCATAAACATGTACCGTTTGAATCGCCTTCGGAGTTTCTTCCGCGACGGGTCTCCCAATCGTCGGGCCAGTCCCACCCAAGATGGTATCGTCAGGTCCTCCATCTTATACGGCGCAAACTTGGACGAGGTCGTATTCCCCTCCCGTAACGACTTTGGCAGTTGCTTCAGTGGTATCGGGTACTGAAACTCTTCGCTTCTCGCCACGTCCTCAGGGTGCAGCGCCCGAAGCTTGTGCGTCAAATATTCAAGTTTGAATTTCGGTTTCTTCGTTCTGTTCAGATGATCCTCGGGTAAATAGTACTGATGGCCTCTCGTCACATCAAAACCTTGCCAAAGATGCCAGCCACATACCTGGGCATATCCCAGCGGGGACCAAAGCGTGTTCGTCCGGCTCGGCGCCTCGGAGTCAGAGTGCCATGGCTCATTTAACTTGCACCTCCAGGAATTCTTGTACGTCTTTTTCTTACACAGCTCGGCTTTATTTCCCCTCCCCCGTCGATGTCCATGCTTCCGCTTCCTCTTCTTCATGTTTGCATTATTCCCAGCATGTGTGATGTTGTACGTGTAAATGCGGAACGATGGGAGGTACGGATTTGGAACCACCGAAGGGGAGACATTGACCACTCCGTAGTTGTCATAGTCGGTCTTTCCTTTCTTCGGGAGGTCGCCAAAATCATTAATGAGACTGTCAAACAACCCAGCGTGTGCCTCTGACGTGACTTTATCACTGGGAGATGCCAGATCAGACTTGGATGGAAAATCCAAGTCGCCAGCTTCCAGTAGGAAGAACTGGGTACGACATCAGTCACCACGGGGAGATCGGGCTCGATGGCGATGATACATACATGATCCTTATTCATATGCTTTGAGACGATCATTAGTGATCATCGCCTCACCCGGCCACGCTAACTCACCCCAAATAAGTGGCCAAGAATTGTGTCCTGGAACCGGAGGGACAGTTCCACATAACGAACATACTTCTCACGAAAATGATGATTAAAATGCACTCATACACAATGTTACCAAGGGTACTGACACATTCCGGGAAGTAATTCCCTGGAGACGGTGGTACGTGGCCAGTTACCCAGACCTGCAAACACGGTCAGAAAAGGCCGAACGAAATAATCATGCGATGCACCTGCATCCCCCGCTGTCTGAACGACTTCAACTGGACCTCAAGCCAATCAAACTCGAGGTTCCCTGGGTCGTCAGGTTCACGGTACTCGCATCCTCCGGCCGCTATTTGCAAAACATTAAGGTACTGTAGAGAATTGGTGACAAGGAACACCTGCCTTTGTTGGAGTCATAAAAGAACATGGTATTCAAACTAATGACCGCGATCTCGCCTGGAATAACTTCTACAGAGTAATACGCTCCTCGTCGGAACACCTGATAGGATGAGAAGGGAACGAAAGCAGCCCATATCCTTGATGGGAAAGATATGAGCATGAGTGAGGGGCAAGTCTACGCAATGGACAGAACCTACGAAGAAAAGTGGTCGATGATGCCATTAGGTCCTGAAATGGTATTAGCGGTGTAAGCCACAGGGCTAGAGGTCGCTAGCTAGCCTGCGGGAAGAATGTTCTGCGGGACAATCATTGTGTCAGGACACTATCGTTAATCGTTGGAATAGTATGACATACGTGTGCTAAATGAGACCGGATTATCAGTAGACAAGTAGACAAGTATCGTGTGGAGATGAAGCACATACGCCATACATCATTATTGCCTGTAGTTAACGCAGACATGAATGAGAAAGATGCTCCAAAGATGAATGTTCGTAAACTCACCCAAGCTGGGCACAACGGGGATGCCTTTCTTGACAAAGATATTCTCCATTGCCGTCGCAAGCATGCTATTGAGGCCGAAAATCTCGTCTAATGTTCGTGGAATCTTGCGGTCATTATCATGACTTGCAAGACCAACGCTCGATGAGAGTGCTTCGAAACCTTCTAGACGTACACCCTTACCGGACATTATCGCCAGTCCCTAAGAGCAAAGCGCATTCGAAGAGGTCTAGACACGGGATAACTGACGAACGTACAGACCACGAAATCGATCTCGGAGGCCCAATGCTTGTCCAGGAAGTCAAGAGTTAAGTTTGTCAACCGTAAAGGTGAGTCACAATCACTGAGGCGTACTTATTAGCGCGGCGTCTATCGGCAGATTGCAGGGCAAACCTGAATGGAGTTCCATAGTGCCCGGACCGCCTTTTCTCCTTCCGGGGCTTTTCCCTATGGCATGCTGAAGACTCGGACGCACCTACTATATAGTAGGGGTCAGGATGCATATCTGTTATGTGAAGAAAGCGTCCATATAGCTTAGGTGGTGAAGATTGGACTGATCGGCGTTTCAAGGATCAGCTTCGATTGCAGCGAGAGCAGGACATACTGGTGAAAGGCTGTTGGATAGGCCAAGAAAAAACCTGGGCCAGATAGAACAGCCAAGGGGCGAGGAGAGAGAACATGCTGAAGCGTTATGGATCAAGTATGTCACGGGTGCATAAAGTACCCTAACATGTGGTTAAGGGCTGTGGAAACGGCGGATCCGCAACCGCTGCGGAACCACCACCACAACTGCGTGGCATGACCCTTGACACCGCCGTTATTTAACTTGTCAAGTAAGTGGTTATCATATGATACTTATCACGGGAGTGATGTGGCTCTTGGCTCGGCATCAATTCCGAGTCATCGAACGTGCGAGACCGGGGGGGTGACGGGGTCCTCGCTAATCAACTGCGTCAACTTCTCTGCGACTCACGTTCGTCACTTTGTTCGCGCCCTATACGGTCATATACCTGTGTCAGAGATTACGAGTCGTGCGTCTAGCAGTGCCCTTCCCATTACTACAATAAGCCCTACACCCTATATAAATAGATACACTCAGACTGTGCCACCCAGACCGTCCCCCTTGTCTTTCTCTTTCACTCGCCCTTCCGCAATGGACCGATTTCTTGCCCCTCATTCTCCCGAAGCCCAGGCTCACTCCCTTGTCACGTTAGTCTCCACACTAATGCCTATCTACGCACCTGACTAACCTCTTTCCACAGAGACTTCTCAGTAACATGGGACATGGAGCAATCCCTGAACGAGACTCTTATCGCCGGTTGCGCTTCCTACCAGGCTTTGAGTCGTTATCTCACGGGCGCAGACCTAGTATTCTATCCTCGCACCAGAAGGGAACTTGAAAATGTCTTGTGAGTGGGTTGTGTGTTTTCATGAGATCAAACACTCATAGCGTATCACAAGGCGCCGGTACTCGTACGATGCTATCCATAATATCATTGCAAGAGCACGGAGTTCGCTAGCACCCGGCGGTTACAGCCGAGTACGTCTGTCCCCCGTCTATCCGCCTATGGCTTCTAAACATGTTATCAGGTTTGCCATATCGCGGAGAGCTCTCTGCACAACGTCCTTGACTCGGATGACAACGTGGCTGTGTTGTTATCTCTTCATAGCTCCGCTGGCGGGGACCATGTTGTTCCTGACCTGTCGCCTCCTCGGCAGATCAAAATATGATCATCGTCTGAACCATGCAGTTTTTTTTAATTATTGTGCTATTGTCGTGGCGTATAATTTTTTGTACTGTGTCTGTACCACATTGTCTCATGCCACCCGCAGTCATCCGCATTTCCAGCACTTGTTCCAATGTACCGTATACTCGCGTGTAGGGGACTACTCGTAGCTTCAATTCATGGTGTCGTATAATGTTACTCTCATGAGTTAATCGCGTCCACATCCCTCACGGCATGAAGTTCATGTCCGTGGTGATAAAAGACCGAGAGATAAGATAAGGATGTGAGCAAGTCGCCGAATGTTCGGTTCCCCCGTCCCGCGCAGGGCGGGATGTGATAGCCGGGACGCCGGGCAGCCTCGAGGCGATGGACGGGACGGGGAAGATCAAAAGTTCCGCGCTAACCCCAGAAAGCACTCCAAACAGGGCCAGCACCCCAAACAGGGCCCGAAGCACCCTCAGATACACGTGTTCCTAGGCGTGCACAATTTTCGGGTCAATAAAAGCGTGCGGCCACCTGCCAACACACTCTACTCGTGTGTCCTGTTCAAGTTCACGTTCAACCACACCACTTCCACCTCACGACAACAACGACCCTTTTTGATCTGTCTCATTGTCCTCTTCCTATTTCAAGATGCGCTCTTCATCTCGCCCCGCCCACAGACACCCTTCCTATTCCCATCGCACCCCCTCTCGTCCTCCACCTCGTTTTGCGTTTCTGCGGGCACCGAGCGCAATGTTCTCAGTCTTTAATGTCATTCGTGCTTCTGTTTATTGTACGCCTTTCTCATCTATCGCTTAACACACCCGATCAACATTTCTCCTTGACAGCCTCTGTATTCATATGCACTATTATTTGCTTAGCTATCGCGGCACACTTTCAGAGCGTGCTTAGCGCCTCCGATCTCAGTGAGCCTTGCATGCATGACCGACACCGGCTACTGAGCACTGAGCCCTCTTGGCAGCTCGTTTTATACCATTCGCAATTTTCGTATCCTCGGCAGCCCTTGTCATCATTCTCGTGCTGTAGGTCTTCCATATTTCCAAAAGTCTAGAAACGAATCTTAGACACGGTTTGTCCAGTTCGGCATTTAGCGTGAGACGCAACATGAACCCAGTGTCGACCCGAATTGAGCTCGGCTGTTTGGGGCTCATGGGTACATTTTGGGTCGGTGCGTCGTTATTTTTGCCTAGTCCTATCGCTCTCCTCGCTCAAACGTTGCGTAGCCCTTGGCGGGTTCCTAACATCCTCCGAATCCGAATCGGCGAACGTAGAATGTTTCATCTCTGCAACCGACCTGACCCCAATTGATGGTGGCTGTGAGTTCCTTGATGCCATCTTGTCTGGATGTCCATACTGAGAGTACGCAGTCTCGACTGAAACGTACCATGCCCAGTACCGAGTCTTAGAAGCCTTTTCCCTCCTCAATGCTATCCTAAGTGCGTACTTCTTATTTTGCTACCCAGGGACCACGCCCGTTGACTGTGACTTGGTGTTTGTTGTAGTTTTGGCACTCCTGTTGTTCCTATTTATCTTGGCCCTCGGACGGCACAGGAAGGGTCACAAGGACGTCTGGTTCTCGCCTGTCAATGCTCTTAGCGCGTCAGGTCAGGACTCTAAGGCTAGCAAGTTGCCTGCGCCCGTAACTGCGCATCGTTCGCAGTCGCAATCCAAGCCGCAATATGCGCAATATACTCCGGCGCCGAAACGACAAGTCAGTGAGAAGCGTACGTACACGCGTCGCCCTTCACAGAGTCAGCAGCCCCAGCCCCAGACGGCCTACATTCCCGATCGGAGAGCGCACCGCTCTCGCCCCACTGAGCGCTATAGGCCTGACTATTATGCACGAGACGCATCACCCAGGAGGTGAAAACTATCGCATGCCTAACACGTTTTAGAAAGTTACTTTACGCGTGAAATGACACGGCGTTGTACTACTTGAGTAGGTAGAAGTCGGTATATATTGTCATTCATACTTCATACTGCTATACATGGATTATTGAAAAGACACAAAAGGATCACGTGATCGTTACGTAGAAGTTTGTATTGCAGCCGCGCGCACCCGTAATCGCACGAAAAGTTTTGTCATGGCGAACAGATGGCGGCTTCGTGTTCAACCACGGGCCATGCTCTTTGTAGCGTGCGGACGGCACCTCTTTCATCTGTTATCCTACAGTCTTCTTTGCCCTGTTTCCCTGTCATAAACCCCTAGTCCCTACTCATTTTACATTCAAATGACCGTGCTATTCAAAAATTTGCGGCTCCTCGGCTATTGTGCGTTTCGATCACCTCACAGGAAGCTGGCTGAGGCTAAACACTCTTGCATTTCCAGTCATGGTGCTCATCTTGGCCGGTGGCGTACTAGGAATCGCAAGTTACTTTGCCAGCCAATTTTTGCCCCACATACGATGTCTGTGTCCTCGCAATCGCCGACACGGACATAATGTGGATTGACCGGTTCCAACAGTTTCATATACGGTATATTCACTGGTGGCGCCATCAGTCACTGTTGCTTTGCTTATCATGTTGTACGCCTTTTCCTCCGCGGGTCTCTGCTGCTTCCTGCTGTCTGTCCCTAATCGGATACACCTCATAGGTTGTTGTTCGGGTCTCGGCCGTGGATAGATGCGCTTTCCCTTCTCATTATGGCTATATCATGGCTTGGTAAGTCAGTTTCTGTCTGTATCGCTCGACCGGTGCTGATCTCTCGATAGCTTTGGCAGCATGGACAAGGTTGGTTATAGGGCTTCCCTCTCCGATGCTGAACGTGTGATTGACTTGGGATGTAGCGATATCAACGGGCCGACGGACTGCTTCTCCCTTGGGTCGCTCAGGACACGGACAAAGCATGGCACTAGTGCGTAGCAAATTCTTAATCGCAACTTCCATGGGTGCTCATAAAGAACGCGTTATAGTGTCTTCAAAAGCTTTTTGTTACGAGTCCAAGATCGTAGAAGGCGTTTCATGGTCCATTTTTATCCTTCGTCTGTCCAGTCTTCTCTCTCCCGCTTTAGCCCATGCTGATAAGAGACCTAGTAACGTTTTTCTTAATATTTGTGATCACACTGGCTAACAAGTCTCAAGTTCTGGGATGGCCGGATATCTGGAATGAAGACATTGCCGACCTGCCCTGGTTTGGAGAGTACCCGGGATATCCTGGAGGGTCTCTCTATACACTGAGTCCTCAATTAGAGTACCAACCTCCGGTTCCTGGTGCGCCGATGGTGGTGAATGGAAATGTCGTTCAACATGAGCCTGGATACTCCATTATCATCTGGCCTGGCGTCGATGGGGAACCTCCCCGGATTGAACACAGACCTGGGATTGTGACGCATAGCATGATAGTAAATTGACATTGTGAAGGAATTCATTCTAATCTTGCTCTAGACGTGCACTTGCAAAAAAAAGCTGTGTCGAGAGTACCATATCACTTGCTGTAGAACACGGGGTTTACGTTTAGAATATACGATCATCATGCACAAGTCGCGTGGACGCCTCATGTGTGTCATTCCCATCAAAGCAGTCTCGGATTGGATAACGCCTGTGCCCCTGCTGCATCCACCTTATATAACAACCGTTTTGCGTCTGTGTGGGGTGCAAAATCCTTTGCTCACACCATGTCTTTGTTTACTGGCAATCTCCGCCGATCAGCTGGTGCTGGTCGCTTTTGCCCGCAGGGTAGTTCTTTGTGAGAAGACTGTCTGTCGTTAGGAGTCGTATCTATCCTCACTGGGACGCTTCTTCTGTGGACGCTCCCTTCGAAGTGCCAGATCCTTTTGTAAATGAAAATCTATAACATTTTTCGAAGGTCCAGCTCTCGATTAGGGTCTTAGAGTTATAGCAATTGGATTACCAAGGATCAAAAACAATTCTCTAGCGTGATTAACGAGAGCGAAGACGATTCCGAGCAAGACGTGCAGGGCGACGATGACAAAGATAGAAAAAGGAAAAGTCGACGCTAGGCGATGGCACACAAGTCGAGAAGACGAGGAGGCAAGATGATACTGATTCGGGGCACGACGAAACATATTAAATATATACAATACCTTTGTAGCTACGTTCTTGGTATAGTACGCTCTGTTTCTTTTGAAGAGTGAAGCATGGTATCGGATAAGGGGGAACTGAATTGAATGAGGCGAGTTGAGTAATTAGTAAGGTACGAGAGCCTTTGGGTTACTCGCGTTTGATGTGACGTTGTATATGTAAAGATGATGAAAGGAAAGCGTAGCGCAATTACTACTGGCTACTAAGGATGTAGGATAAGCGAGCATTCGAGTTGACAGGTAAAAGGAACATGTGTAACTGAAATGGCACAGACGGTCAAAGGAACAATAAGAACGCTGATACATCAAAGAGAAACGGAGAACTCAATCAAAGGGAAAGTAAGGTCATATAACCAGCATGAGGCAAAGCGTTGCCAGAGCGTGCTGGAGCACGAGCTGCGGCATTGGCAAAATCTGCATTCTCGTTGCTGTAATGTTGCAACCGTGACGCCAGAAATTTCTTTTGCAACCCCACTCACTTGTGACGGTTACAGGTAAAAGCAAGGGGTAGTACGTCGAAAATAGCAGCAAGAGTCAAGCGCAGTGGAAGAGAAAAGGGGATCGAGCGAGTGAGCAAGACGGCACACAATGAGAGCGTTTCGAGAACACAATCTGGATAACATTTGGCTAAGCGCACACCACGCTATTTAACTACTTACAAGCTATTGTGCTACAAGATTTAGCTGTAAGGTAGATTGGCCTTTTTGTGCAGTAAGACAGTCGGAATTCGAGAGAGGACATTTGAGACATGGCAGTCGCGTTTGCTATTGTGAGTAACACGGCCATAAGAGGAAATTGTATAGTAACAAGACCGGAAATAGGGAACACACGCCATTGAAGAGAGACGCTGACAAGGCTGAATAAAACAGGTGAAGGGATTGTATCGTACCGAGAAACATATCAAAGGACAGAAATCGGGGAGAAACAATAGAACAAGAGAACAGAAGTGAAACAGTAGGCACGAAGCTTACGCGGCTCCAAAAATTGTTCTTTGAGGCCATACAAGGTATGCCTCGGGGATGCGTCCGTGTTCCAGGCCTTGTGCAGGCCGTGGTACTCCAGATTTCGCCACTCACACCCTCTCAACCTGAAATATTGTAGTTGTTGCCTCATACATGTTTGGCCAAAACCGGCCAACGCAGATACAGGCCTAAACGATTGTAACGTACAATACCTTCGCTGTAATCCATCTCATCGCCCTCTCTTAATCTACACTAGCAAACCATGTATCCGTTAAGAGCTCTTTGGCACTCAGTCTCTTAGCTGGATCAAGTCTTAAGCACTTCTGCATGATAGCAGCAGTGGATACCACGTCTTCCTCCTTCTCCAGCACTTTGCAATTCCTAACAGACAGTTCAAATGGATAGTCGAAAAGGTCCGGCCTTTTCCGGAGATTACCTGAGCAAAATCGTCAGGTATCGTAAATCAGGGCATTTCCGTGCTTACACGTTGTATCAAAATATGTCGAGGCCTTCGTATATGTCATGAGCTGCTCGGCGTCGAAGTCTTCGCCTGTGAAACACAACATCTGGTGGAGCATGGACTCCACTTCATCCAGCTTATGCACTGGATTGGGCCTGTATCGAAAAAGAGTCTTTCCAACAAGAATTTCATAGATCTGTGTGGCGAGCGCAAATCAGTGACACGTGTTTTGAAGCGTGTGCAATAGAATGTCGCTACCAAACATCCATAGGTCCATAAATCCGCTTTTTCGTTCCAAGAGCCTCCCAAGAAGACTTCTGGAGGCCGAAGGGGTAAAGAGGTGATTTCTTCGATCTTCGGATCAGCAGCAGGTTGGGCTATAGAGGGAGTTCAGGATATGAAATTCCATTGTCGACCTCGATGCAATACCGTTCCCAAAGTCTGCCACAACAAATGTCCGTTTCAAAGCTTCATCCCATGAAGGAAGGGGTAACGGTTGAGAAACAGCCGCTTGGATAATCCCATCCTGAGACCTCTCCAGAGGGTGGACACGAGGAGGGTCAGATTTCGTCCAATTCTCGATCTCTTCGTCTGACACCCCCGTATCAAAGAAGATGTTGTCGTGTTTGAGATCAGTGTGCACGACTCCAGATGCATGGGCGTGGGATATTCCACGTAGCACGTGAAGAAGTATACGTTTGGCCAAATTCAACGGGAATGGTTTGCCATTTCCGGACTTCCATAGGGCATTAAGGTCTCCGCCGAGTAGTTGAGTGACAAAGCACATATGTTCACCCGCGCTTCCTTTCCCGGGAATCATAAAGCTAGAGAGGAGATTCAAACAATGAGGGATTCGTGGCTGATGTTCCGACATCTTCGTCAGCGCTTCCAACTCCCATACAAGTCCTTTCTTTATCAGGCTGGTATAGTGTCCATTTAACGCCTTAATCGCGACACATCTGTTCTCTCTGTAAGGATGATACATTCAATAGGAGCTCTTGGACAGTGAGACGAAACTTACTTTTGGTCGCGACCTAGCCAGGTACTGGAACTCATCCCCCAGCCTAGCTTGCGAGAAAGCAGATAACGTTTTCCCGGGCCAATGGACTCCCCTGCCCGGAACTGAGGCCAACCATACATGTCCGACGCTGGTAGACCAAGAGGCTCTGAAACAAAGCTCAAATCTACAACAGTTTTACCACTGGGGTCGACAGAGTAATGCACGTTCTTTGGTTCGTCAACGGCAATCAAATCCATCCTTGCAATATGTGAATAGGATAGATGTACCAAGCGAGGTACATGGATAGGTGTTCTGAAGTAATGAGAATGAGCAGAGCAGAGCATGTAAATCTACCAAATATCCCAAATATTGGCAAACACTCCTCTGCACGTGACATCACACCATTGTTGAGTTAATTGTTGACCAGCTACCTCTGTGCTTTTGTTAATTGGCATCGGAAAGATATCTCTGGTGTCTCCTGCGGTCGGTGGTCGGTCTTATATCTTCTTTGTGGCTCTTGGAATGCATTTCGTTGGCAGGACGTGACGTAGCTGTTGCTGTCACATGTGATTTCTGGTGGCGCATTGTTCTGCGACCAAGGTGTGGTCGGGCCTCGCATGTGATTGCGGGGAGGCAGTGACGTCGCTGGCGACAGGCCGGGAGCCAGAAGCTGAGGGTGATCGGAAGCAGAAGGGGGGAACTAGGTAGGTAAGTTACTTACAATACTGTAACAAGAAAGTTGCCAACAAACCAGAGGGTTTTCCTATCGCTCCATCCCAAGTCAATCACACGTTCGGCATCGGACAGGGAAGCCCTATAACCAACCTTGTCCATGCTGCCAAAGCTATCGAGAGATCAGCACTGGTTGAGCGATACAGACATAAATTGACTTACCAAGATATAGCCATAATGAGCGGGAAACGGCAGAGACCCGCCAAGGAAAAGGCGTACAACATGATAAGCAAAGCGACAGTGACTGATGGCGCCACCAATGAATATACCATATAGGAAACTGTTTCGTGTCGGCGATTGCGAGGACACAGACATCGTGTGTGGCAAAAATTGGCTGGCAAAGTAACTTGCGATCCCTAGTACGCCACCGACCAAGATGAGCACCATGACTGGAAATACGAGAGTGTTTAGCCTCAGCCAGCTTCCTGTGAGGTGATCGAAACGCACAATAATGACAGGGAAGCAGGGCAAAGGAGACTGGAGGATAAGAGATGAAAGAGGTGCTGTCCGCACGCTACAAAGAGCATGTCCCGTAGTCGAACACGAAAGCCGCCATCTATCCGCCATGACAAACGTTCTGTCTTGTTCATTTTGCTCACAATTTCTTGTATAGACTCGGATATTGGTTTCCATAAATGATCGTGCCTACCTTCCCTTCTTTTTCGGGGGATGTTACGCGCGGTCAAAGCTTTTCTCATTCGCCTGGTGGTGCCCCCATCTGGGTTTCATATCATACAGTTCCGCCATCCCTGGATGAGCGACCCGGAGTCTAGTTTATCGTTTCAGAGGAAGGATAGGTCGCCTTCACCGCCATCAGATCACAGAGTGTGGATAGAAGTCAGAGAAACTCACCACAGCGAATCCTCATGAAACTGGTGGACATTCGCCAGTCCCTCATGCGCCACCCTTGGGACCCCACACCATACTGTATGTTCATATCCTCGGTCACGAGCACAGCCTCCCGAACACGCCTCCGCATCTGCAATATCACACTCATTCGGTGTCCGCTTTACGCCATCTACCCGCTTCGACTCGTCAGATGGCATATTCCCCACCCCACCTTCTTCGCCAGCTGTCATGATTACTTCCAAAGGGTCACCACCACCTCCGAAGATCATCGGTCCTATCGCGCTGAAACTCCAAGTCCTGGCCCTCCTTCTCCTGTACCCTATTCGGCGTAATGCATCCCATGTCTGCACCGTTAGCACCACAACTCTTCCTTTCTCGTTCTCTTTGTTCGATGCCGTCTCTGGGCACATTGACTCCACCTCATCCACGTGGAGTTTCGCCTGCATTCTCTGAATCCTCGGTCATGTCGTCCTCTGACTTCATAGTACCAATCCCACGCCCGCGCTTCTTCGAAGATCTTCCGCCACCATCGCCCCCGCCCATGGGCCCGCTACCCGAGGTTCCATCTCATGGCCCATACTCACACCTGGTTCCCCAAATCAGGCGCGGACACCAGTCGCCGTTCCCAACACGGGGCATCTTGCCTGCCCAAGAGGTGTCGCGACTCATCGAGCGTACTGGGCGCAGGCGCCTGGAGTCACAGGTTGGGATACAGCCGGAAAGTATGGACGATGACGATGTTCACGATGACCTGCTACAGTTGACAGATAGGGTCGCCTTGGGCCGCCATCGCCCCCTCGTAGTGACGTACAAGAAGGCGAGTATGGCTGGCCCGATGACGAGTCTGTACGACCGGTCATTGCACAGTTCTACTTTTACGAGGCGCGCAACCCCAGTGGTATTACTGTGGGTGGGGTTGCACCCCGCCCCTCGCCTCATGAACCTGACGACCTCTCATACAAATTTCCATTCGCTCGGTCATTTTCGTCTGAAAACCTCCCTCGGCGCCCAATGACGCCGGCCGTGCCCTCTGACATTCATGATTATTACTTCGAGAAACCCGGTCGAGGTGGAGGTAGCGAGGAGGGCGAAGGTCGGTCGCAGTTTTTCGACGACAACGATGAGCGGAATCATGTGGTGCGTTCACATATGGTGCGTACGGATGCATTTCGTAGTGCGGAGAAGACCCGGCTGGTGCCCAAGCTACAGCCATTTTGAACCTAGGCTACGTTGTTATGTTGGGATATTAATCCGCTGTGCGCTTCGCTATCCTTGACTCTTCACGTTATCTGTCCTTTCTCATTTTCGAAGCTACTTCCGCGTTGTTTGAATCCGTTGTCACTCGTACTTAATGGGTCATATTTGGTACCATCCATACATCATCCCAATTGTTTTCCACGGGTCACCAGCGACTGGCCTATGCGACATCGCTATAGTTTCTTCAAAAGCATTTTGTTATGAGTCCAAGACCGTAGAAGGCGTTTCATGGTCCATTTTTATTCTTTGTCTGTCCTGTCCTCCCTTTCTCCCGTTTCAGCCCACGCTGATAAGAGACCTAGTAACGGTTTTCTTGATATTTGTGATCACACTGGCTAACAAGTCTCAAGTTCTGGGACAGCCGGATATCTGGAATGAAGACATTGCCGACCTGCCTTGGTTTGGAGAGTACCCAGGATATCCTGGAGGGTCTCTCTATACATTGAACCCTCAACTAGGGAACCAACCTTTGGTTCCTGGTGCTCCGATGGTGATGAATGGAAATGTCGTTCAACATGAGCCCGGATACTCCATTATCATCTGGCCTGGCGTCGATGGGGAACCTCCCCGGATTGAACACAGACTTGGGATTGTGACGCATAGCATGAAAGTAAATTGACATTGTGAAGGAACTCATTCTAGTCTTGCTCTAGACGTGCACTTGAGAAAAAACCCTGTGTCGATAGTACCATATCACTTGCTGTAGAACACGAGGTTTACGTTTAGAATATACGATCATCATGCACAAGTCGCGTGGACGCCTCATGTGTGTCATTGCCATCAAAGCAGTCTCGGATTGGATACGGATTGGATAACGCCTGCGCCCCTACAGCGACCACCTTATATAACAACCGTTTTGCGCCTATGTGGGGGTGCAAAATCCTTTGCTCCCACCATGTCTTTGTTTACTGGCAATCTCCGCCGATCAGCTGGTGCTGGTGAGTCGCTTTGCCCGCAGAGTAGTTCTTTGTGAGAAGACTGTCTGTCGTTAGGAGTCGCATCTATCCTCACTGGGACGCTCCTCCTGTGGACGCTCCCTTCGAACATGCGTATGTGAACATCCTCAGCTGGTTATGCGCTAGTACGAACACATGACCGACGCCCTACCAAATGAACTCAGGAGCGTACACATTGGCACAAACCTCAGTAGCAATCTTGGCCATCGGTTCTCTCATGATGTTGTAAGTTTAAGAATCTAGAAACATGTTGCTCCTCGGGTCCCTGTGTGGCTTCGTTTCATGAGTCATCTAGTCATCCCTTGGAGCGAATGAAGAAACGTGTCGTGAAACTGATTCTTCATCTCTACTCCTAGTATCGTCGCCCATCATCGCAGGAGTGGCCAAGTTTTCACACAAGATCAGGAGGAAATGATCTTAATAGGCGCATTCGGTCTCTTCTGGTTCGGTAAGTCCCAAGTCCGTTACTGTATCGGCTCGATATTCCGGAATGCAATGTCGTTTCGGAAGGAGAGAAAAGTGGGATCTTTCGCTTTCGGCTGAGATAAAAGCCGGAGGGGCCTTCCTTTCCTGGCTTCCTGTAGCGCCAGGGCCGAGGATAGCGGTAGTGGCTGACTCATGTGATTCGTTGGTTTCACATCTAGCATTCCTTGTTGCTTGGCGTGCGATACGGCAACGATGGAATTTCGAAGGGGAATTAGGAATGGGTGGCGCTCCGAACGCTCCTAGACGCCAACCGGGATTCACGGGAAATGTTGGACGTGGTGGACGCAAGTCTTGGCCTTGCTCACGATACGACTACGATTGTGTTGTGGAAGAGTGGTCCTTCTACTGACACACGCGATCATCCGGCTTGGCGACGAGGCGAAGGAGATTAAGATATACGCGATTTGGAATAACTTGCACCACCTCCTATGCTTGGCACGTTGAGAACCTCGTGATGTATATTTAGGTACCTGATTTTGGATTAGGTGGAAGTAGTAGATATGCCCTATCTGTACTGCACTTATCGTATATTATACAATTTACTGTAAATATTTAATTTATGGTACTTCCAGTGTCCCCGGACACTGTAGGGTCAACTAACCGATATTAATTTATGGAAATAATTTGAGTCACCCCCAAAAGAAATGAGGTAGCCTGCTGCTTTCCTTTCACCTCTCACCAACCACTTTATCGCTCGAATCGCAAACATCCTGACTCTGTAGACCACCTATCAGACCATGATATGTCTCCTTATAGCCTCTCTTGATTCCATTCGTCGTCCTCACAGCCTTGCGTTGTCCACAGCACTCCTAAACGGCGTATCGAAACGGATGTCATGAAGTTGTGCGTCCGAGTGGCCGATTCCCAGTCTCCCCCACCTTCCTTCCCCGCTAACTGCCCGTGCTTTTCAGACTAGTGTCGGATTATGAAGTGACGTTGGTGAATGATAGCATGCAGGAATTTTATGTCTGGTTCTATGGCCCTAGTGAGAGTGCGCAATCTCCGGGCCACTTCCTCTGCGTTTCACGCTCACAAAGATGGATGCCTTCAGCACCGTTTGCTGGTGGGATCTGGAAGATCCACGTGGAACTGCCTGATCAGTATCCATTCAAGTCACCCAGTATCGGCTTCATGAACAAAATCTTCCATCCCAATATCGATGAATTGTGCGGGGCCTATCTACACACCACATTATACCGCAGCTCTGACCCATTGGCTTGTCCAGGAGCGGTTCTGTCTGTTTGGACGTCATCAACCAAACATGGTCACCAATGTTTGGTGAGTCGTCATCCATTGGCCCGGACTGCGCGCCACCGACACCCTAGTGCCACAGATATGATCAACATCTTTGAAGTGTTTTTGCCGCAGCTATTACGATACCCTAATCCCAGCGACCCTCTGAACGGAGAGGCTGCTGCTCTGCTCATGCGTCACCCGAAGGAGTACGAGCAAAGGGTCAAGGGTGCGTGCTTTGTCATACTGGCTTTGCGGTAACTGAAACGTTATGTGCAGAGTACGTACAACGGTATGCAACCAAAGAGGCGGCTAACAAGACTGGCGGAGAAGACGAGGACGAGGACGATAAGGACATGAGTGATATAGGGAGTATCAGTGAGTAAAGATCGGAGAGATTCCCCTCACGTTCCCCGCTTGCAAGTCTTCGACCTTCACATCGGCTTTAATTCCTCGCCAATTTGTTATCACACTCTTAGCCATTTAGCCCTCATGACGTTTTGCCTCTGCGCATTTGCTATTATATCGACTGGGATGTGCAGTCATTTCCAGAACCTGTAACAATCACGCCGTTCCATCCATTCCCCTCTCTGCACTCATCGCCTGGTTCAATTTAGCACCTCGGATATCCTTACCCGGGCAGACCATTATTTCTGTTCTTTCTTTTCGTCTGAGGTTGTACTTAGTATCCATCAAATTCATTTATACTCTCCGCGTACCGTTGGTTATGGAAACCCACAGTAGAAGGCACAATAAAATTGGGAGACAAGTCACCGGGATCGAAATATCAAGCCGGCATGGATGTGTCTTGGGGTATATTTGTAACGGCAGGCACGAGCTCCTCGACCTTCTTGCGGATTTCTGATGCGGTCTGGATGGACAATCATGGATAAAGGAGTTCCTGCCAGGGGAGAAAGACGAGAGCTACCTTCAAGAGTGTCTCAATTTGCACTTTTACACTTTCTGTTGTGACAGATTGAGATTTTGAAGTTTTAAGTAGATCTTCCTTCTCTTGCGCAAGTTCTTTGACCCTTCGGTCAAGTCTGGCAAATGTGCGAAAATGAGCATGAGCATGAGTCAGCCGTTAAAGTCAGCTATAGTAAGCGATGGAAATTCGTCGAACCTTTGGCGTTCAACGAGCTCGAACCCGAGCCGGTTAAGCGTGAGTTGATGTTCGTCTGACAATACATCTTCCGAATGTGCTTCTGGGGGTGAAAGCTCTACGAATTGTTCGACAGAATACATCTGGATGTCCTGGTACACAGAGCTAGTCAAGGCGTTGAGCGAGTGGGAACGAAAAGGGGGCAAACGATAAAGACGTACGCAAACTGACGGCATTTGTCTATCTCACGTTCTAGATGGCGTTTCTCATAAAGAAGGTTCTGGAGACGGAGGTGGGTCTGGTCCATGTCCTGTCTGGCATCGGCCGTAATCTGTTTATGGGTACGAGCGGCGGTATTGGCATCGCGATTGAGAGCTTTTAAGCGGGCGAAGAGGGCGCCTGAGCGGATATGGATAGATGCGGGGTCATCGTTGGGGGAGGAGTTGGTCGCGAGCTGTCGGAGGGCGAGAATGACCTCCTCTTGGGATTGCATCATTGTGAAGCGGGACAGAGTCCGGAACGGAGCCGGTCGGACCGGGGTCGGGATTGGTGGGTGCGCCAGCGCTTGATCGGGATCTCTGCTCAGTAATGCACTTCTGTGTTCTCTGCCCCATTATCTCGAACCCGAACCACCATGTCACTGCACCGCCACTCAGACTCGGGCACCATCCCTTCTATGATTTCAGTGCAGCATGAACTCAGAGACAACACTATCATAATCGGTAAGCGTTTCGTACCTTCAAGCCCCCCGACCAATACTCACGACTTTCACACTAGTATTTGGCGCGTCGGGCGATCTTGCAAAGAAGAAGGTTGGTACAATCCCAAATTAATAACCCCCGTACATCGTCGTTTCTAAGCACTCGGTCGTAGACATTCCCAGCTCTCTTTGGCTTGTATCGTACTGGATACCTCCCTGACGACGTCAAGATAGTCGGCTATGCACGCACAAAGATGGAGCTGACTGATTTCCACAAGCGTGTTACCCAATACATCAAGAACCCGGAGGAAAGACAAGATATCGCCGATAAGATTGAGGAGTTCAAGAATATTAGTACTTACGTGTCGGGGGGTTATGAGGATGACGCCTCCTTTGAGAATCTCGAGAGTCATCTCAGGGGCATTGAGTCTAGCTACAAATCAAACGAGCGCAACCGCGTCTTTTATCTCGCATTGCCCCCTACGGTCTTCGTTCCCGTCGCAGGGAGAGTCAAGAAGTGCAATTACTCCGAGGATGGTGTCAATCGGATCATTGTCGAGAAGCCCTTTGGGAAAGACCTCGAGTCGTCGCGCGAGCTTCTCGGATCGCTCAAACAGTACTGGACTGAGGATGAAACGTTCCGTATTGATCATTACCTTGGGAAAGAGATGGTCAAAAATATCCTTGTGCTTCGTTTCGCCAACGTCGCTCTAAGCGCCGCTTGGGACAAGAATTCCATTTCTAGCGTCCAAATTACTTTCAAGGAGCCCTTCGGGACTGAGGGCCGCGGTGGTTACTTTGATGAATTCGGCATCATTCGGGATGTCTTGCAGAATCGTGCGTGAAAGCTCCCTGTTGAGCATTCCCTCAATCACCACACACTGACACTCGACTTGTCCTCTGTTCGTAAAGATCTACTTCAAGTGCTCAGTGTTTTGACCATGGAGCGTCCGGTATCCTTCGCAGCTGAGGACATCCGCGACGAAAAGGTATGTACTGTGACTGGACGTGATGTATGATGTTGTCATCGCGTGTCACATCATTCAATCTACATCCACGTTTAGGTGAAGGTCCTTCGTGCCATTCCGCCGATCGCGCAAGAGGATGTACTTCTCGGCCAGTACGTGAGTGCCAACGGGAAACCGGGCTATCTCGATGACGACACTGTCCCGCCAAATTCCACGTGCCCCACTTTCGCTGCGACGACGCTGTGGATCAACAATCCCCGTTGGGAGGGCGTCCCATTTATCCTTAAAGCCGGGAAAGGTAAAGACATACCTCCTTGCGTTCGTAATGTCCGAACTAGTTGACTTGACGACGTGTTTTGCGGTTTACAGCCCTGAATGATGCCAAAGTGGAAGTGCGAGTTCAATTCAAGGACGTCACCTCGGGTATTTTCAAAGACATCTGTCGCAACGAGCTCGTCCTGCGCATTCAGCCTTCCGAAGCCGTGTACTTGAAGCTGAACACCAAGGTGCCCGGTCTGTATACGCGCGCATTGCCGACCGAGATGGATTTGACATACAAGCGGCGATTCGCGGAAAACAAGATCCCCGAGGCGTATGAGGCGCTCATTCTCGACGCGCTCAAGGGCGATCACTCCAATTTTGTGCGCCATGATGAACTCGACCACGCCTGGAAGGTGAGTATGCCCTACTGAAGAGCGGTGGCCGTTTACACGATGCTGAGTTCACCTCCCATGTTCCGCGGTGTCATGGTTAGATCTTCACGCCCATCTTGCACTGGATAGATGGGAAAGACGAAAAGCAACGCCCCAGGCCGTCGCCTTATCCTTATGGTTCACGAGGTCCGAACATAGACTCGTTCGTTGCCAAGTACGGTTACCAACGGGCGTCGGAGGGATAGTAAGCTCTCTCGTTTTTCCCTTTTCGTCCTTTTCTCTCTTTTCGTCGAGTCTGACGTACCGTGCCCCCCGTACACGCAGCGCATGGCCGGTTACAGATTTGGCCAACTTGTGATGTTTGATGGTGAATTTCGGATATGGCCCGTCGGACATGCAGAAAAACGTCGAAGTTTATGCCGTTTTGTACATGTATCTGAACGCAACTTATTAAATAAGAAGTCATTAAGGAGTAGCTTTATGTTAGATCTGTGGCGACCGAGCGGTTGATCTTACTACATTTGTCAAGAAATCACCCCCTTCCCCCCAAGTCATTATGCACAGTAGCACGAGACTACAAGTGCAAGTATAACAAGATTTATTCAGAGCCAACCTGTAACATACATATCCAGATGGTAAGGCGAGAAGAGCATGTGATGGTGTAAAAAAACGGTGGTATATTCGTGATGTCGTTCAATGAGATAGGATGCAGGGATGACACACAAGCAAGAGGGGCAGGGGTACCAAAGAGATACGGGATATTAGTGGAGATTAAGGCTGATGCGCGCGCCCAGACGACACATCGCGCTGGCAATAACAGTCTGTATTCTCGAAAGTCTTGTGAACATCCGTCCGGCAAACTGGGTCGCCAGCATTGTCATGAAACAACGCAGCCGTTCGCGAACCACCTAAGTGTGAGTGCATCAGATTCAATGCTCATACGGGTACATCTACCATACGACGTCCTCCTACGAACCATTGGCTGTTCAACTGCTCGATCCAGTGCACTACTAACCGAAGACGAAGCAGGGGCGATTTCACAGGTAAAAGTTTGGCCTTTTCCGTTTCTTCGATCGGCAGGACCTGTAGGTTTTGTCTCGATCAGCGATTGTGCATGGACGAAGGGACGTGTATCTGTGCGCGCGCCGAACATCTACAAGAAGGAAAAGAAAATGCTGACCATTGCCATCCAATAACTGAAGTGGGCCGGGTCTGTCGGCATAGGTCCGTAAATGTAATGTAATCTCTGGACTACCCACGGCGCGGCTCCTCGTTGAATTTGGACCAAAAAGGCGCGACATGCATCTATTAATTCTTGCATTTCCTGTGCATATGATCTAGGCGACATTGGTTCGTTTTCGGTCAAGGATGCTAAGGCGCCCGATGCGGCGCTGGGCGTTATCTGAATGTCAGCTCCGGCGGTTATTACTGGGGGAAGTGGGGACGGGATCGAGGTTGCGTCACCAAAAATGTCAGGGTAAAGCGATCGGTAATCCAAGATTCTATACATATTTTTTTGGTTTGGCGAAATTAAATTAGAAGCCCAAGCGCCACCGTTAAAAAACGGGCGAAATACTGCACCGTTCTATTCTTGCGATCATATATCCATCCAGGGTACCGCGCTCCATGATTCGGAAAGGATAGGTGCCGCGAGTTTCGACCATGCTACGGCCGTCTTCGAGCATCCTGACGCTCTTGATCTCAAGCATAGTCCCGAAATCATTGCCAGTGAGTCGACCACCAGCGGCTGTTAGTGGCATGATCATCCCAAAACACGGATTTGGATCGGGTTTTTCGAAACAGCGCCGGAGCATGAGGCGGTATCTACACAGATTAGCCGACTCGTCCAAGATGGGCAAAGCATTTACCTGGGTTCGAAGAAGTGGACGACGGTTGGCAGCCCTGGAAAAGACAGCTGACAGACGAAGATTGGCGTGTCTAGACGTGAATGTCGTTCTTCTTGCTCAATCATACGCCCGCGTTCCGCGTAGGCTTCTGGAAAGGCTCTAAGAACTGGGGTGGCACAATGCTGTCACGTCTGAAAAAAAAAAAAGAGGGTGAAAGGGCATACTAATTGACATGATCGTCTCATTGAGCGGATGATCCTGGAAATACGAAAATCCAGGCAGGAGCTGGCGACAGAGCGGGCATCGATTGGTGTGGTCTAAGGAACGGTGAAGGCACTTTGCACAGAAGGTCTGACAGAATGGGGTCGGGTCGACAAGAATGAACGAGAGAAGAGGAGATAGCTTACATGTTGGCAAGGGGACGTTATAGGCTGATAGAGGAGGGTAAGGCAGATCTCACAGGAGAGCTCGGCCAAGAGCTCCTTTTCGAACTGATCGGCGGACTGGGCAGGAGGTCTCGGAGGTGGCACCCGTTTCCGCCGTCGCTTTCTTGGGCCCATACGGGCCGGACCTGGCTGGGATCCATCGGAGCTAACTTGACGGGGAATCGACGAGGGTCCTTCGCCTGTGTTCGCGATGGACGCTCGCGTGGGAGAAAGATCTCGGGTGTCTGAGATCTCCTCGTCGGTCTGCGAATCGCTGCCAGAACCGGAGTCGGTACCCGGGAGATGACGAGCGGACCGTGCTTGATCCTGTTGGTCGTATCGATGGATAATCATGGAGAGTTTGTTGACGGTGACGTCAATGCGAGAGTCAGGGATCGTAGCAAAGGAGGCCGCGTCGTGGTCTGTGTGACGACCGACGGCAGGGTAGAAGGTGACATGGGAGGCAGGGGGGATGTTAAGAGGAGGAGGGGTGGCAGGAGACGCGGTGCAACCTTGGAGAGGACAGGGAGTCAAACGAAGGAGGATGGGAAAGCGGGTATGGGATTGGGGAGACAGGGAAGAAAGATGGGCAGGAACAGAGACGTGTTTTGCGCAGACAGTGTGACCGCAGAAGAGAGTGACAGGAGCTGTCAAGGCAGAGTGGGGAGGACAGAGAGGACAGCAAAGGAGAGGGAGGAGAGAGGTCATGATATGGGAGGGAGATGGGGGGTCCCAGAGGATACGTCGGATAGCAACATTATTGTTAATGGCGGTGATCTGGCCCTCCGTGTTATAATCGCTCGACGTTGTCGCTGTCGGGGCAGGGCGAGGCGGGCACAGGCAGGGCACAAGTCGCGGCAGGAACGGGATCAGGATCGAGTCTCGATCTCAAGGAAGAGATCGCTGATCGTAGCCCCACTTCGACAATGTCTTTCGACCACTCACTCCCTCTCCTCCTCCCCACCGTCCGTACACCCCGCACCCTCCCCCACCCCCCGCATCCCCCAAAGTCCCCAAAGATAAAGTCCTCTGCCTCCAGATCCAGTCGTACTCGTCTTGTCTCGCCACAGCCCCCCCAAGATCCCCAGGACCCATCTCTCACAACAGGCCAACTCTGGCTCGGAAAAAATGCAAACTTTGAAATCGTACAAGATCAGTTGCAACTCGAGGGCTTTCAACTCTTTGCCGTAGAAAAGTGGTTAGTGTTACTATCCTCATACCTTTCTTGCCCGTTGTGAGCGCTACATAGGATGACAGAGAGGACAAGGCCCATCGTGACTTTGGCTGTCTACACCGGAAATCCCCTTCATAAGGTCACTTCAACTCTTTTGGGCCCTCCAAGTTTAATGTCATTCCTCTACATAGATCACTGTCACCGCTCTCGGTCCCTCGTCTACGCTCAGTCCAGAAGATGCCAAGGTCGAGTGGGATGGAGTTATTCGTGATCTACGCCAAGTTGGCGCTCGACCCCGGGACGTGAGTCTCGTGTTCTACGCTCCTCGCATATGCTTTGACCCCTTCCGTCTGTTCTCCTCTAAAGACGGGACATGGCACCCTCATGGTCACATCTCTCGCCAACTTTCGATCCGACTATACCATCGTTCCTATCCCTAGCGGTTTCTTTCTTGGAGTTCGTGATCACCTGTACACCAATATCAATATACTTCGAATGGGTTGCAGCGGCAGAATGGCCCTCACTCTGGAAGAACCCAGGCAGGCATATCCCGAGTCAGATCACTTTGCGGAAGAAATGATGCCATTCGCACAGGGACACTACCAAGGACCGCTTCATCGCCATGTATCGCATGAATGACAAGATCCGATCCTCCGATCTCTTTAGCATCACCGTACTCGAACTCGTCAAGATCATTCAAGCTGCGCTTTCCCTCTTTGGCATGTTTAACCAATCTCAGGATGACTGGAACGGGCTACTATGCGATCTCACCGTCGATGGCATCCAACGTTGGGTAGTCGAGATTGGAGAATCGCACATGGGCGTCGAGGTATTGTCGCTTTCCCATTATCTGTCCCCTCCCATTTTTCTCATCTATACAGCCAACGGAGAGAGTAGCGGATCCCGTAGTAGTAACCGCTCTTCTTACCCAAGTCTCCAACGTCCGTAACAAGCTGTACGCACTTGGGTTTGGCAATGTGTGTCTCCCTTCTCCTCTACTCACCTTGACGTCTCATCCACCGCGCAGCTCATTCCGAAGGACCCTTTCCTGGATCCCCAGAGTCTTCTCAGAGCCGTTTCCGTCTTCCAGGACCCTCGTCTTTCTAGTTCCTCGTTTGTCACGACCTTCTTGACCGATAACGTCCTCAGTGCTATCGATACTGCTTATTCCAAGTCTCGTACACCGGAACCGTACAAAGTGCACCGCAAGTTGTTGAATAAGCTGGATGATTTGACTACCGACCTTCGCACCTCTTCCGGCCTGAAACATATCAATCCGACCGATTTCGACCAGTCCGCTTTCTTTGCGGAGACCAAGGCTGTCAAAGACGGTGTGCCTAGTCTGAAATACTTGTGGAGTGGACGAGCTGAGATGCTTGCGTCCAAGAGAAAGGAACGGCGATGGAGCGACGGCGAAGAAGACGATGGACGTGATCGGGAAGGAAAAGAAAAGTCGGAGAAGATCGAGGAGTTGTCAGTGGGGGATGAGGCTGACCTATCTAGGGCGTGGAGTGGCAAGAGGGTGCAGCGGAAGATCGAATCTTGGGCGGGGTGGGCAATATCCTCTTTCTAACTTTCACTAAACGAGCGTGCTCAACACGTTACCTAGGTTGAGTCGGCAAATGAAGCGGAGCATCGATGGCGGTCAGAGGAGTCACCATTCATCTCTCGTCAATGATTCGCCGGCATGGAGTCCCTCCATCCCAGAGGTTGTCGTGTCTAGGTACGTCTTCTCGCTGCTATTTCCAGTTGTGTCATGCACAATGGAGCTTCTCATAGATACGGCGAAGAAGACGAAATCCTCAGTAGTGGTCAAATATCACCTATCTGTAAGCCTTTCTTCTTGCTGTTCCTGTTACTGAATCCTCGCTGGTGATCACGCATAGCACAACATCAGGCCAGTTTTCTAGGCATTGGCCCATCTGCCGCCGACACTTCTACGTCGAATCTCTCTGATTACGAACGGCGCGTGTCTGAGTTCAATAAAAATTGGCCTGGGAGGCCATCTGCGGCTTTCCGTGTTACCAGTTGGTCTGATCCCAGAAGCGCAAGAGGCGATGCAAGTCCCAAATCAGGATATCAGGGCTGGGACGGAAGTAAACATCCTGCGCGCGATAGGATGGTCGAAGAATCACCATACTGGAGCTCAGGAGAAGGAATCAGAGGAAAGAAGGGGACATATAGATGTGCAACCATCCGAAGGTGAATATTTGGGACTTCGGATGCGAATTTCCCTCCTTTCATTATCTGATAAGTTAAATGCTTTCTAGACGCCGAAGCTTCGATGATGCTTCCGAGCTCCCCAGGCCCCGTGTACTCCCTATCCGGTGCATGAAGATTGATGTCGAGCTTTGTGGTCAGCTGCTGATCATGCGGCGTCGTGACCAACACCTCGAAGGCGTTGTTGCGTGTCTGCGTATCCTCACTTCCCGGCTCTCCCAAATCAATGCCTACCTTCGTGAGGACTATGAGGCACATCAGCCGGAGCTCACCACCGCAGAATCCCGCGTCAAGATTATTGCCGAGATCGAGGCTGCACGCGATAAAGCATACACGATGCTGCAAGACACACACGCACTCTCCTATGAAGCGGCACAGTTCCACGTGCAAGGTCTCTGGCACTCTGTTGCCTCCCAGCGGCAAAAGGTATTTGAGATGCGCTCGCGTGTCTTTGATACCGGACGGCGTCGGCCCGGCGCAGACAAGTTCAATAGGGTGCTCTGGATGCTTGACGGGCAGGAAACACATGTGGACTGGGCAGGACGTACAGAAGAGGAAGTAATCGAGGAGCACGGGTTACACGACAAGCAACTGCTGGAGGAGGAAGAGGAAGAGGAGCGTGAAGAGCGTGAACGGGAGGCAGCACCTAAGCCTCCGCCTTCGTGGCTACTCAAGTTGATCGCTAGCTGGGGCAACCAATGGGGTAGTCGGAAGAAGGCGGACGATACGGGGACCAAGTCGCCTCCGATCGTAGACGACAGGGGGACGCTTTCTTCCCCGTCGGAGAGTGGCGCGACATCGCCCGTGCCCAAATCGCCTACCAAGGACCCCGGTGAATCAGTCGAGTTCACACACGCACACGACCAATGAGGGCTCTCTCTCAAAGCTTTAAACCGAGGGAATGGTATGTCGTTTGTCTTAGATAGGCGATAATTGAGAAACATGAAATGACGCCATTCACTATTTTTTGACCATCTTCCCTTGAGTCTTGCGCAGATTGCGCTTGCGATCCCGCTCCAAAAGCTGTGTTCAGATCGCGTCAGGAGAAAGAACAAAAAGGCAAAATTTCAAAGGGAGAGGAGAATCACCTTTTGTTGCTCCGCTGCACTCAAACGGGCAATGCGCTCCTCCTCCGTTCGGCGCTTTGCCGCGAGTTTAGCATCAGCTGCCTCCTCCCGGGCTTCTCGCTCTGCCTCATCCTTGAGTGCTTTGGCGAAACCTTCACGCGTTTTCTTTATCTTGCTTTTGGTCTCCGGGCGGAGGTTGATCTTCTCGAGAGCGTCGATGAGGCCAAAGATGGCGGATACGAGAGGCGTGGAGATGTGGACGTGCGACGTTGGAGGGACAGCCAGGGAAAGAATAACGTGCTTTGCTCTGTTTGCGGGAACTATGCTAGGACGGACACGGGGCTGGTCGGTGATCTGCGGGGGTGTGATCATTTATTAATAAATAAATGGATCCGGGTAAAGAAAGAGCGAAGAACCTACGAACCGAAAGCGAGCGGAAATAGGGCTGGATTTTGGGGTCTTTGAGTGCTTCTAGGATAGGCCCTGCGATCTTGAGCACGTTCTCTGTGACATCGGCGTATTCTGCGGCGCCGTTTCGTCAATGGTCGTAATGACATTTTGGGGCCGTTGAACACCAAACCCCTACTTACCGCTCATGATGACCACATTGGGAGGAAGTTGAGGATTCTCAGTAGTCTTTGTGAACGTCTGGGTAATTATTATTACAGCTTTAGAAAAATGGACAAAATCGGTGGCGTAAGAGGGAAAAGAAGAAAATGCTGCGATTGGCTTACAAGATCCCACCGTTCCTTCTTGATAGAACTTGCCTCGCCTTTTGTGACGAGGGCCCACACGAACTCAGGAATGGCTACGGTCGTGTGGAGTTTGAAGTCGAGCGTCACTTCGTCTTTGGGAGCATAGAGGAGGTCGACGAGGCCCCGGGCGATCTGGATGGCGAGTTGGACGAAATCGTGGCGCGGTCGTAGCGCGAAGACGGTGTGCAGAGAGGATATATTGCGCCTGCCCGTTGAGAATGCGAAGAAATCGCTGTATCCGTCTGAAGTCAGGTCGATACCGTCGCCCCCGGCAGCTGTTGGACGCGAGAACTGTTTCTTGAGGATGTCCAGGTGTGCACTCAACCTGTCATATGCGCGCATGTCAGTTTTCTGCACGCACGAGACGCATGTACCAGCACGTGCGGGCCACACCGATATTTATCAGGTGGGACAATTTTGCACTGTACTGTAAAACGAACAAACGAAAGAGAAATGCGACACGAACCATGTGTTTGCCTTGGCGCGATTGATTTTGCTTCCGAACCAGAAGAACACGGCATAAAATACGACGACGGCGAGTAGGAATGGCTCCAATTTGAAGACTTGATAAGGTATGGTATAGATAATTAGAAGAAACTCGGTTGTTGATCCGACGGGGTTGACGAATGATTCTGGCTCACTCACGTGCAGGGCGAAAGACAAACATCTTCCAAGAGTACTCCCAGCCATCGTACTCGCTGTCCAAAACAGGTGCTGCGGGTGTGAGGAACCGGGCCACGTCTTTCAAGACCTGCGATGTCATGATGGTGTCGGGCGCGGGGCACAAGCAGGAGAACTGATCCACCAGGCCGGCTCCGGGAATCGCCGACCGTTTCGCAGCACCGGCACCGAGGCCCAGCTCGTCAACCGACGTTTAGCCCACATAATTCACCCTGTTATTGACCATGACTCTCGTGGCCCGTACTTCTGCATTGCGCCGCCAAGTTCTTCACTCTCGTGCGTTCGCTCCATCTCGTGGCGTGCATGGCTACAAGGTGTGCTCAGTCAAATTCTAATGGAAAATCGTGATTAATCCCTCCACTAGCACATCCCTTTCAACTATGAGGGATCGAAGGCCGTCTTTGGTGCCAAAGTTGCCGTCTTTCTTCTCACCGGGTTCTCCATACCATTTGTCGCCTCATACTACCAGATGTACGTCCAAAAATTTGGTTGTCGGTCTCATGTCGGACTTACAGTTGTAACCTTTTCAGTCGAAAATCTGCTGGAGGCGCATAGGTATACGAGGGCTGGCTGTACCCTCGTAGACTTGGCATTTCCGTAGTGCTTAGAGATCGATTGCAACATGCTTTTTGCGTGTGCATGAATAGTATATCGTCTACGTGTTCAAAACCTGAGGATCTCCACTGTCGCCTGCTTCCGCTATCGCACCATCTTCATCCCCGTCCATGAGAGTCAAGGCCCTCTCTACTGCTTCCTGATCATCACTCTGCTCCTGCAAACTCGCGAGCATCTGCTTGAGCGCCTTCTTGTGCGCTTTCTTTGCTTGGGTCCTCGCGCGGCAGTCACATGTTCGAGTCATAAAGTCGGCGTCCCCTTCAATAGCGTCCAAAGCATAAACCGCTGCGCGTTTGGCCGCATATGCAGCCGTTGGGCCCAGCGCACTTGCCAGCGTGATCTCGTGAACGATTACTGAGAAAGGTACTGAACACAATGTTCTTGTCACGCAGAACAAGACGTACCACTACACAGTATTCCGCGCGGAAATTCCTCCGTTGACTCATATTCCCGTATAACTTCGAATTGCTGGCAACCGTGGGCCTGCAACACCTCGAACAATGTCTTGGTCGGGTGATGAGACAGTGTGTGTAAAGTGATGTGCTTATCATAGAACGGCTTGAGAATTTTGTCGAAGAAACTTTGCGCACCCTCGGGGGAGAAGTTGTCCGACAAGAAGATTGCACCAATTACTGACTCCACGATATCTGAGAGTGCCTAAAACAAAAGTCATCCTCAATGAAAAGGTCCAAGCCTATGCAAGCGCGCCTTAGGTGGTGTAGTCTCGATCCAGTACTGACCGGGTGCACGGTCTTCTTCTTTAGCCAATTTGTACTCTGCATCTCGTTTTTGCTTCAGAGTCTCGGTGTATGCGCGTATCTTGTTTGCCAGATCGAACGACTCGAACATGAGGTGTTCGTGTAAGCCAACCTCGACACAAATTGCGCCCAGTGCTTGGTTGGACACCATTGCGCCCTAAGTGAGAAGCGTCATATGACCATAACGGTTATGCATCAGATCATCTTACTTTCAGTAAAGTCAGGGCACCAGGTGACAAGGTCGCATCGCGGTCGTAGATGTGACGGATGACCACTAGATCTACTTAGCGTCGAGAAGACACGAAACTCCGAGATTGTGACTTACAAAAGTCTAGAATGG
Organism: Russula lepida; assembly: GCA_003316425.1. Taxonomy (NCBI): domain Eukaryota; kingdom Fungi; phylum Basidiomycota; class Agaricomycetes; order Russulales; family Russulaceae; genus Russula; species Russula lepida. The sequence goes on from QFEZ01000095.1 coordinate 100,726, forward strand.
CATCACCCAGAAACTCCAGGCGTTGATAACAGGTCATCTCAAAACCCTGTATCGAAGCATGCGTCTACACAAGTGCGCTTAGCCGCCCCAGTTCGAAAAACAGGGAAAGTTTCGCCGTACCAATGCTTGTGCCAGTATGTGTGGTCTGTGGAATTTGTGACCCATTATCTCCTCGATCGCCTCAACGGTCCCAGGTCTCAATCGGGTGGTCACGTCAGGCGGCGGAGCCAATGCCTTGCGTGCGAAATCAGACCATTGATCAACGCTTGGTACAGCGATGCGAAGAGCCTTTGAGGCATTAAGAGCTGTTTCGCTCCCTCCTGTAACGTATGCCGCCCCGATGATCGCTTCTACGACATCTGCTATTGCCTGGAGAACATGAACAAGCCGCCTCGCAGAGATTACGCAAAGATTCACCTTCTCGCCTAACCACTGCACACTTTGGTCGTCCTTCTTAGATTTCTTGGAGGGCGGATGTCCTGCAGCGGGTTTAGGAACTCCTTCTGGCGAGGCTCCTTCGTTGATGACGCCGTCATTGGAGGTTCTCTCGACGACCATACCCTCATTAAGGACAGAGTCGCTCGATTTAATGCTATCCACTGTCACTGGGTGACTATCGAGGTCAGGACCGACGCCAGAGTATGGGCCTGGAGATGTACGATCATGCTCTGGCTTTATTCGCTCGTCACCGTGGGCCTCCAAAATGTCAACACCCATCCCTTTGTCTTTACCGTCGTCGCTCACAGTAGTTGCATTTTCTGCAGTAGAGGTTTTGGGAGGGGCTGGCGGGATCACCGTGTAATTTGGTGGGGTCCATTGTTTGGGCGCGAGTGACTTCGCCTGGATGTACGGCGCTAAGCCTACGCTCTCGGCGTTAATGAATAACGCTTTATTGCTGATAATGCGTAACCGTGCAGAATGCAATGCACCCTCGTGTTGGGCAGGGTTTGTTACGAACAGATAGATCGAAGAGAGGTATTTGAGATATGCATCACCGAGTAGCTCTAGGCGTTCGTAATCGAACTCTGTACAGGCGGAAGGAGCAGAGACGGCAGCATGTAAATGACGTGTTTGGATCGAGTGGTCGAAGAGGGTGGCATTCAGCTCTATCACAAGGAGCATATCATCTATCCGTCGCATGACGGAAGGCAGGAGCAACGCGGTCCGGAAAGTGCTAACATACGCGTTGAGGACTTTGTGCTGTCAAAGGCATTGAGACCTACCTTGCTGAGATGGTAAACCGAGCACATAATTCAGGTATAAGATCTACGGATATCAGTTTACAAAGCGTCAAATATTGACATTCACATACATTTCGCAGGATGTTTTGTCGGAATGGGGGGGTTTTTAGCGGCAGGGTTCAGTCTATTCAGGACTGGCAAGACTCGATCGACTTCAATCAAGGGTTGATCAGTGTTGCGGAGGCCTTCAAACCCTTTGCGACGGTCCTTGCAGTACTCGAGAAAATTCTCATATTCGGCTTCCCGCTGAGAAGGATAAGTTAAACGCTTCAATATAACCAATGTGAAACTTACGGGGCTATCTACTGACTTGCTTAGTGGAGTCAAGTCTCGTCGGAGCCTCAGGGCGTAATATCGCCGCGTATATTCTATCCACCTATCTTGAACAATTGCATCCTCGATCGAAGCCTCCAGATTTTCCGTTTGCAGTTCGGTGGCCCAATTGTCCGCGGCGAGTTTGACCAGGTCCCAGGGGATATCATCGACTACCTCGTCCATATGCCAACGATCGGCCAGAGGACGACTGAACCCAAGCCACGAGGCTTCTAGTGGAGCCAGGAAGTATGGCATTTCCTCCAATTGACATATAAGGGGTTTGTTGACGATGGATCGATGTACCCGGATTGTGTAGAGGTACAGGTCGTGTAAACGTTCACCATCGACATCAAATCGGGCTCCTCGTTGCAACTCGACAACAATTCGGAAACCCGAGTCGAACAATTTCAAACTTGACATGCAAGGTAGAGGAGCTCGCGTTAACAAAACAAGGGGTCCGTACGTCTCCTGCCCATGTACAGAAACGACGGTCGGGTAGAGACAGTCAGACTTCAAGGCCGCCATGTTTTCCCAGAACCCAGGCTTCTTGCGCGGATAACCGTGAACTCCAGTTTGTTTGCTTGCCGCGGTAAGTTGGGTTGGGATGGTGGCGATGAGAGCCTCCTCGGTACAATCTAGGGTAAGAGAAATGTCAGGAATACGTCTTTGACCGATGTTTTTGAATGAGGAGCGAGAAAACGTTTGGGGATCAAGTAGCCCCCGCTGGAAAAGTTCATTGCACATTCGGTAGCAGGCCATTCTCCGGGCGTGGGCCCTAGACGTTGAAGGTAGCCCAGACACCGGTGGAACGCCAGGCCCTGGAGGAAGCGTAACTGTACAGATAAACCGGGTTTGCGATTCTTGCGACTCAGGTACACTGTCAAACCGGAAGAGTGCGGAAGAATGATCTGGCGCTCCGTCTGCAGCAGAAGCATTCGCGGCAAACCGGTGGATGATCCTGGTCGCATCTTGAACACGGATGCGCCCGCCAGTAGTTGGGTCCTTGATATAAGACGCCAGATCATCTTCATCCTCGCTGTCGGACAAGTAGGGATCGTGACTATCTAGCATTGTGACTGGCGGAATAGCACTCTCGGGATTCTGCGGCACGTTATCAAACCAAGTTTGCGTAGCTTCGTCGAGCCGTGTGGTTTGTAGTAGCCTACGACGATGGCTGTCACAACCTCTCTGAATCAGGTGGACAAGATGAGCGTCCTGTCCGCGTGTCCGAGCACGGCAATTGGCGTAGGAAAGTTGACTGTCAAAAAGATCATATCTGGAAGGGTTTGTACGTGTCAAACACTAAATCATCAATAACATGACACACCGAATAACTACGGATGCGGGGGGAATGTCCGAATCTTCGGCCCATTTGGTGGCAATTATGAGGTTGTAGGTGCCCGTTTCAAACCCAGAAAAAATCTCGTTCTAGTATACCTAACTCAGCTCCGACGAAAATATATGTAAGAGCAACAAGTAAAGGGCATACCTGAGAAGAGAAATCCTTATGTATGTCTTTTCCAATAAGTACCTGAGGACGCAATCCTGTGATGTCTAGTAACCTAAGAAGCTCAGTCATTACCAAGGCGATAGCACGCCTGCGAACTTGGCCAGTTACTGTTAAAACCTAGTCCTAACGATGAGAGGGATGCTCACCGAAAACTATACCCCGAAACGAGTCCTCATGTGGACGACACGATTGTAAGATCTGGACCAACTTCAAAAATTTCGGGGTGACATTGAGGCCACGAGATGAAGAATCAAGATTGGGCATTGTATACTCCCAGTTCTTGATAATTTCTTTGGTTTCGAACAACGCTACATACTCCTTCGCGTGTTCTTCATCTTCATTGTATGCCAGGGATGTGCTGGCATCGAGATCGGGAAGAGCGCGGCGCCACACCAGATCTGAAGCACAGGAACCCATGTCCAATAGAACCTGAAGCGCTGCCGAGAAGTGGCGACGCGAGTATTTCTCTTCTTTATCCACCTCACGCAGGTGCTTGTACAGAGGTGTGAAAGTGAGCTTTGAAGGGGGTTCATAAAGAACCACGACCTCGGAAGGGCGGAGAGGTCCATTATGCGAAGTGTCATCAACAACCTTCTGTCGCTTGGGAGAGGAACTGGTCTCGGAACTGGAAGACTGATGTGAGAGCGCACGTTTCCTCCCTGTAGCGGACAGTACAGCACCGGAGGCGTCATCAACTGTGGGTGAGGCTACATCGATTGAGGGAAAACAAGTCCCTTCGTTGTCAGTCCTACCCAGTTGGGCCTCCTGGTCACTGTCATGTCTGGGGGTCGAGTTAGTTACCCCGACCCCTCTTCTCCACGCCTGCCTCCAGATTTTGAACATTACGGCAACCAAGTGAGCATATAACAATCGCCAGGGACTGAAGAAGTTGTGGTAGTGGCACTAGACGTGCCACACCGCGAGTGCTACCGTGACAGCCATGGGCGCAGGGCCTTTACCGCCTCAGGCCTCAGGGACCGATCAACCCTATTGCGCTTTGTGGCCTGGTCCTCGCACAGTGTTGTCCCTCCCCCGAGCTTGGCCAGCCAATGCTGTTGGGATGAACCCTGCACGCACTCGAGGCACCGCCACGTCGTACCTCTTATATACCTGCCCGCACTCACATTTATCTCAACCCATATCCTGCCATCATCCTGTCCATGATCAATCACTCTGCAATCCTTGAGCAGATGGATGCGAATTTCCCCTCCGTTCCCTCGCATAGGAGACAGCGCCCACCGCCTGACCCATGTCTTCCTGCAGGTCTTCCGTCTACAGGTCGGTGGCCTGTTTCCGTATCGGAACGTCTACTAATTGTACTGCTAGCCGTCATTCGCCGAGAGGCAGATCTCATAGCACCGAAATCTTTGTTAACACAACTTATCCAGGATGCGTCTCACAGCAGCGACGCCCTAAGAGAAGCCATGTCGACGAGCATTACTGACTCACCACCCCAACCGCCGGTGTCTTCACCCGAGATTATCGTGGCCTCACCGACAAGTCCACTTCAGCGTTTCCTGTCGATGACGAAAACCACAAAGAATAAAGGGCCTTGGAAAGATCCCGAGGTATGCGACAGCATTCATCAGTGAATGGTCTAATTAGTTGTCAAGCCATGGGAAGTACTTCGTGCTGTCGAAAACAAGGACATTACCTATCTTATGGAGGTTAGGGATCATGCCTTCCATGTTCGTTTTACCCGTGTTATGATTCTGTGTCCTTGGAAGCTTACACCGGATGAACTTTCAGGCTCTCGTTCGCTCGTCAGGTGGTGTGACGCCCCTTATCCATGCAATGCGCATTGGAAAATCCCACCACGACGTAGCTATCTCCTTACTGGGCGCATTCTCTCGGTACATCAATCACCTTGAAGCAGAGGATTTTGTAAAACAGGAAACCAGGTCGCTTCTAGTCTCCCTTCGTGAGTAGTACGTGGCCGTTACCGTCATTTGCTTATTTTAGCACCAGGCGGCAGCCTCAAAGTAGCCATAGACTATGGTCTTCAGAGCTCGCAGAGTGACCTTCTTGCGTCGTTTCTGCAGACCCTTGTGATGAGCGAAGGGGATGTCTGGATTCAGGAACAGGTGAAACTTGTTGGAACGGCTCTAAGGCATGGGCCATCTGCGCGTCCCGTGGAGGTCGCGCGGACATCTGTCAAGCGCGTCGCAACGCATGCTCTTGGCAAAGCACCTTTGATTGCAGACTTGGAGGACTAGTGAGCACTCTTTCTATGCAATGAGACTCGTGTCAGCTCATGTCCTTGGCTTACAGCATATCGAATGCCACACTAGACCTGCTAATGATGGCAGCCTGGAATTTGGCCTTGGCGTCATTCCCCGGGGAGTCTATTCCCGTACGTGCTTGTCGTCTTTAGCTGTAGCATCCCTCATTTGTCGTTATTTTAGCCCTACTATTTTGCTCGCGATGACAGGGTTTACAGGGTCTTCACAGAGCGTCTTGACCGACATCGGGAAGATATCAATCGTCGACTAAATAAGCGATTAAGATCACAGCTTTCAACTCTCAGGACCATTCTGCAAGGACGTGCGAGGTCATGGCATGTCAGTGTATCCTTTTTTACCTTGAACAAGGCTGAGTGTCCTTCCTCAGGGCAAGGTGGACCTATTGGTATCAGAGTTGGATGAACCCTAACAGTTGGTCTACCGCGTGTATATCCTGTGTTCCCTCTACCTCCTTCAGACAGCAGTCGGTGAGCTGCTCCTTATTCTCATGATGCGTTTTGTATGGCCAGCCGCAGGACTGCTCCTAGTCAGGTAGTTAGGCATCTCATAGCAGTCCTCTACTTTGCCCGTACAAGGTGCCGTCCGGGTCCAAGCTACCAACCCGTGATATGGCGTATTATCGGGCATAGATAAATATCCCATGGTCTTACGCTCTGCC
>QFEZ01000095.1:106882-121249 GCA_003316425.1 Russula lepida
CGATGCCGTGGTGATTTATTCGATTCGGGGTCTATTAGTTGCTGTGGTCTCTAGCCTCCGCAATGACTTAATGAAGCACGGTGGGCCAAGGTTTGACAGTGCTGCAAAAGATTAGCATCTTGGACGGCATCCTTATTGGATGGACCTAAGTGACAAGAGTTTCATTCGTTTACGAACACATGTTTACTGATCTGCGTATTCCTTCTGGGTTAAGTTGTGCCTCGCTAAGTCAGTAAGAGGTGGCCTTTCCCAGTAGCTACACAGTTCTTGCACAGAGTTATGTCAGCATCCTACTCCAGTTGGATATTTAATGATGTCGAAGGTATCCATCGCGGCCTTCCCCTTGCCGAATATGCATTTCGAAACTGGTTCCATCGCTCAGTGCCATCGTGTGGCGTCTCAGCAGGAGGGGATGGAGCGCCTCATGGAGCCAGATAAGAGACATTTGCAATTTGGATTTCGATACATGATATTGACGGTCACCTGTCTTTGGAACAACCAAAACATCCCCGTTTCATTACGCAGCCCTTTGTGGTAATGGAAACTCATGGAGCGCCTCGTGATTACGCACTAACAGGATTCGGGTCAAGGTCATGGTAGTCAAGGCACCGGATGACATGTCGCAGTAAGTATGGACATATCACGATCGTACGACTCTTACCGGAACACCCCGCGGATGCAAACGCCCGGGACATGATGCAGATGTAGATGTCTTTATCTACCGGAGTGGCTATCAACTGCGCGAGGCGGCAACACGATCCGAAATACACGATCTTATCGGCCTGCTACTCAGAGTGCGGTGCGGACGAGAATGCTTCGGACAGGCCCGGGAACAAGTCAACTCCACTCCATGAAGCCGCAAAACGTGGAAATCTCGAGACCGCGCAATTGCTCACTGGGCATGGTTCAGATATAGATATCCTTGACGACCAGAAGGACTCCCCATTATCCAAGGCCTTACGATTTAAAAGACTCGGCGTTGTGGAACTTCTGGTCAACTTGAAGGGCGGGGCGGACGTGAACTACAGTGACTACTTCGGCCATGGGGCAGATGTAATGCCCTCGACTCCTCGGGGACTCACCATTACATAAGGCATTACAAGCTCAAAATATTGTCCTCGAGGAGTTCCTCGTCAACAACGCTACGAACGTAAATACATCGCACAACCGATACTCCATGCTGCCACACAATGCATCGCAACAAGGAAACTATGCGATAGAGGACATGGCGCAAATGTGAACGCACGAGGACAGAACCATGGTTGATAATCGAGCATGGAGCAGGTGTCGGTATCCAAGATGACAAGTCTCAGACTCCATTTTCAGTGGCATTAGCACTCAGACATCGCAAGCTTGCGCGATTCCTGTCGATTGGCCGTGGTCCCAGAGCACGATGTATGGTGCTTGCTGTGCGTGACATTTTGAGACTGCACCTTAAGAGAGTTAAACTGAACCATAGAACAACTGTCGCTGCAGAAGTGGATAATGAAGTCACCACTATCGAACGGCAGAACGCAAACGTAGTACAACCCATCGTAAGGCTTTGATAGGTGAAAGGGTTTGACAGGAGATGTCAGACGGTCATAGTCGAGCAGGCGCGACGTAGTTGAATGGAAGAGAAAGTTGAGTTTATCATTTCGAGGAGATAGGAGTCATTAGGAGATCTCGTGGATACCAGCCCCTCGCTGATATGTGAAGCACAAGTTCAAGTGATGTAGGCGCAAGGCACTGTAAGCGCCATGATTCATAGTATTATCATAAATAATTACGCTACGTGTATTCACCAGCTGAGGTCGCTATCTATCTTAAACATCAAGCCGGTATGCCTAGCAGATAAGTTGGGGGTGGGGAACTAATTGAAAATTAACCGTGCTCCAGTCCACCACACCCAGAGAGCAACAGCGGACAAGGCAAGTACCGCAGGGCCGAGATCCAATTGAAGTATAGTGTAGACCCAAACAGTTCCCAAAGGCGGGCACTATCACGAACCGTGAAGACCTTAATCAAGATGTTGACCAGGAGACACTCACCTGTTGCATATTTACTCGCCAGTTACTGTAATTTACTTGGTAAATCATCCGCGCTCCTGACGCAACAGACAGAACAAATAGCAACGCTTGCATCCATCTCGTTTGTTTGTACCGATTTGCTGAAAGTTCTTCAGCGTGCAGATGAGAGAGGAGGTTAGCGGACCTCACTATAAAATATTAAAATTGCAAGGACTTTTTGGATCCAAATTTAGTTGGGGTACTTGTCAGTGAAGTGGGACGTACTAGGGATACCGCTCAACATCCTCTCAATGATAACATCCCAAGATGGCCTTTGACCATATTGAAAATGGATAAGGCTGCAGACAGTCTTCAGTATACATAGCGCGACAGAGTGGGAGGTCAGCCGCACTCACATGTACATCATGAGAAGTAGGAACGACATAGGAATCAGAAGCGTTGTCGCCGCGAAAATCTCTTCTGCCAAAGGGTATTCCTCTTCATCATCATTTCCCCGGTTTGCCTGTGGTGGTGTAAAGCTGGAGCTGGATGTTGGTTCGTGATCGGATGTCGGAACTTTTTTCAGTATACCACTCCGCTCGATTAGACGCAACTGCTCTTCTCTGGGAACTTGTAAGTCAGAAGTGTTCTGACTTTGGTTTTTGTCCGTCTGGCGCTTCCTCACCATGACGAATTACAGTAAGCTCGGAGGTAAGTCACTAGAAGGATGTGGCTCAGGCTCGGCGTGCTTGTCGTATGTGTTGTCGTTTCCGGTCCGGTCCGGAATATCAAATAAGTCACTTTTCGTCCTTTCCTGATCATCTCGCAGAAGCCAACATGACCAGCATTGATACTGACGAAAGGTTACTCGACATCCTAGAAGCTCATGGACAAAAGTTTCTTGACTCTTTCAATCCACATAAAGCGGAGAAGAATGGGAGAAAACGCGTGGCTGAAGATACTGTCAAGTCTCATCAGTCCACTAAACTTTCAAGAGTTGAAACCGACCAGTCCGAGTCAAGCCCAGCCGACGACTATTCTGATTCTGCGGAGGAGTGGACTGGATTTGGGAATGAGGCACAAGTAGACGATGAGTATGAAATCGCATCAGCCTTGCCACTTGAAGGTGCGCTTGGTCAACCAACAGAGAAGGAAAAACTCGCTGACTCGGGACACCATGGAATGTGTGCTGATAGCCAGTACATCCACTCATAAACCAGATGTTGTCATCTTTTCTGGCAGTGGACCAAAGATATCAGAACCATTATCTAAAAAACTACAAGGCAATGCATTCATGGTGCGCTCGTCCCTTCTTTCCCGGGCCCGCTGCTATCAACTTAACTCGCCTCAAGTCTTCCAAAGTATCTAAACTAAGGGATGAGACACGAGGACAGAAGGAAAATGGCGCAGCGGATGCTACTGATGACGAAGACGATGAACTGTGAGTATTGGCGATGTTACACTTACTCCCAAACGCAGCTGACATTGACAAGCACTAATGCACAGAATGATGCGTTACTGCACCGCATAGTACATACACAGCTGCTCTCTGGCTCATTAAATCCGGAGCTCGGCCTCACTTCCGCTCAGCGAAAAAAGGCCATGGAAGGACGCATTTTGGAGTTGGCTGGAAGTTCGAAACTCGGTCAAGGTGAAAAGATGGTACGTGCGCGGGAACGGGACAAAGCATCGAAGCGTGTCCGAGAAGGCTTGCTTGAGAAACAAAAACAAAGGCGAGAGAAGCTGATACAGGAGGTAATTGCTCCCACACCGTTTCGCGACTTCCTCCTCACGGAATTATGCAGGCCAAGGACGTGGGTAATTATCACCCAGCCTTCAAAAAGGTTTTCCAAGATCCTTTAGAAAAGAGCACTAAACGTAACCGCGAGAAAGGGCTGCGGATGGGAGTTGGCTCATACGGGGGAGGCGTATTAAGGCTTAGCAAACAAGAGATTGAGTCTGTACAAGGTCGCCCGATGAGTAGCCGATTGCGAGGTCGACAGCACCCACTGCGGCACCCGAAAAAATAAAGATTAAAAGAGATGTGATGAGCAGGACAGAGTCCTGCTGGTGAGAGACGAAAGGTCCCATCCCTAGTCAGGGCTACAAAGAAACTGGCGAGTCTAATTGTATTAGTAACAGAAACAGTAGGTTTGTCTTCTACATGCTATTCTATAGCCGAGTATTCAAACATTCTCATGTACGTGTACTATACTAATTCTAATGACTCGTTTCCTAGTAAAGAGTCGTCTTCATCGGGCTCCTCTAAAGCATGTGTTTTTGATGATGCCTCTTGTAGCTGACGCTTCACAAGGGCATACAAAATCCTGCGACGTTATCAGTGGTATATCACAAGTTTGAGACAGTCAACCCACCAGCCAGCTGCGGCACCACTTAGAACACCCGCAACAATTAAGATGCCGTTCACCAATTTGGTTTCTATCGTAAAGTCAGGAGCCACTTCATGCACAGTATGAGATGACAATAACCAGTGTCCATGTGCTCCCTCTGCTTTCCGTCGGAGAACGCAGCCATACGTGCGCCGATGAAAACATACAAAAGAAACCTCGGAAAGCTGCAGATTGTTGCCACCATGAATTGCCAGACTGACACGGACTGTATAGACTAGCATGCCACAGTTAATACTCCATCAGTGCAAGAGCCAAAGGTCGGAGGCGACTCACTGCAAAGAGGGAATTTGAATATACCCACGGTGGGAAAGGTGATATTCTGATGATAACAATGAGGGGAAGACCTTTAGCATCCTGAATGATATCAGCCAGAGCGATACGAAGGCGAGGTGAGAAACCTCACAATTACTGCCTCTAAAGCCTTCCACATCTTATTCTTCTCAGACCAGGCGTGGAGGACACCGCTGAAAAGGTAGCGCAATACGACAAAGACTACGGTCGAGGCAATCAAGGACGCAGGCGCGGCAATTAGGAAACCCTTCATGCCGTAGGTAAATCCACACAAGTTAAGCACTGTTGTGTGTCCAATCATAGGTGGGATGGATACGATATCTGTGGTATGTGAATAAGAAGAGTGGATGAGGTGCATGTAAACCAAACGAACGTATGAGCGTTGCGAGGAGCAACCAACCCAGAGGATGCTCCCTGGTTCTTTGGCCCCAGTCATAGAGCGTCTGGGCTATACGCGCGGGTGTAACGATGAATATTAATGCGAGCAGCACACAATAGAACAGTGCAATGGCGAAAATCAGGAGCTGTCAAGGCGGGTGTTCATCTCGAGAAGAATATAGAGATCATGGGCTGACCTTTCCGCGAATAGAGAGCTTTCGGAAGCGGCGATAAGTAGATGCGATATGATGTTTTAGAAGGGAAAGAATGTCAGTTTCAAGACCGCTGGTGTTGGTATCCCCTGTCATACTGTCACGGTGGTTATCAACTGCAGTTGCGGCGGGCTAGTGAGGGACAGATAAGATAACCACGTGGCACTTGCCCCTACTCCCTTGGATGAGTCGCTTTCCAGGTTCTCACCATGGAGAAGTATTCTGCCTTTCGAGTGCGTCTTCCTCTCCCTGTATTACACCTTGGCCCCTTAATTTTGAATTCAAGGATCCGGGAACAGGCATACAAGTGAGTGTTTTCAAAGTTGACATACAGTAATTTGGTGGTCCATCGGCTCACTTTGACGCTCTTCATAGCCTTTCCTGATCCCCATCCCACCACTAGGGTCCAATACCATTGTTAATGTAGCATTGCCATTGTCATACGCACTTGGAGTTATCCGAACGACCCTTGTTGTAGCTATTGCTGTCGTCCACCTCATGTTTGTCTCCGGAGTTTGTACTATTCTGGTAAGAGGACTCCAAGTCCTTCACCCGAGTATTGTAGTCATTCCCTCACACTTGCAGAAACCTATCCCCCCGGTACACAGGACAGTCTCATATGCTATAACAGCACTTCTATCCAGATTATCATTGTTTGTTTTGGGTGTGTGGTGGATACCCGTTGAACAGGTTTCACGGAAGCGGGGGTTTGTATCCACGTTCAGTGGCCAAAGCTGGGTATACTGACTCCAGACTTAAGGCGATCTAGCGGGTCACGGGAATCATGGCGGCCTGGCGCTGGTGATCTCATAGTATCAAACTGGGCTTCGTGGATAGAAATTCTTTGGTTGGCTTTCCGGTGCGCTCTATCCATGCCATACAACTTACAATACACTAATTGTGTCCAATCCTAGCTTCGATCCCATATTTGTTCTTCCTGTCAGCAATGAGCCGGTGCAACAGCATGATTCGCGTCTTGAGACACGCGCAACGGGGCGGAGGACCGGTACAGGTTCCGCTGCGATCTCGCACCCCACTAAACCGCTGGTGCAGCGGGTGAATATTGCAGGCTTCCGCAAGGTGTCTCTTCTACACATCATCATGTGTACCGGAAGAACTCCCCTGGACGCATCGACTGGCAATTATTCCAGTATCGAAGAGATTCGAAGTTCTGCAAATCGACCTGTCGCTGTCTTTCCAGAATGTACAACTAGCAATGGCCGTGGCCTCCTCAGATTCGCAGAACTCTTCAAGTGCTACTCAGTCCCTGTAAAGGTATTCAAGGTGTTCGTCATGTGTATTCGGTGCGTAAGCATGATGCTGCGTTTTCCTCGACTTGGTAGTCTGACTGATTTCAGGTATGACCCACCCACACTCCTGACTCCGACGCTATCACATTCCATCCCTTCATCATTAAATCCGCTACTCCACTTGTTTTCTCTGGCAAAAACTCTCCAACCGTTGTCCATATCAGTCCGTCTTCTTCCCCCAGCCGAATCACCCAGCTCGCCGTCGTTCATAACAAGCGAAGTTGTGCCCAGTGACGTAGGAGACGATACTCTTACTGCTGCATGTTTGAGCCTGATCTCTCAGCTCGGTAAGATGAAGAAGACGAGTCTGGGTTGGGAAGATAAAGTTCTCTTCCTGAAGTTATATCGTGAGAAACAAGGGTAGGAGGGAAGGATGACTTTCAGCGCCCTTGATACATAGACCACATGCGCCGTGCCATACACTAACTCGCCCTGTCATATGGTCGACGATAACAATAAATCATGTCTACTGGGGACCTGCTCGGCACTCTTCATCAGCCATGTGGCATTACAGAGGCCCCAGGCACTGGCGCAGCATCCCACGTGGCGTATACTGCCTCAGTGAGTGGCAGCCATCGTCCCAAACTAAAAAAACGACAGTCGAGCTCTCATGCATCTCATGTAGTATGATTCATTCCCTTTATGTCTAAATACCATCACTGCCAACAGTTCCTTCTACTCAGAATGGAATCGGGTGAGGCCCTTTTCGGAAGACACTGCCTCAGTTTGGCCCGCCAATATTTGGTGGCCTGGACCTTAGCATAGACTGGGGGCCCTTTGTGGTTTGTGGCGGCCCACAGCACTTGCGCAGAGGAATCCATCTCTCTTGTTCACGGATACCTTTGTAGGTGCCGCGTCCTATTACGGCTCGAGGTATATAAGGCGTACCCATCGCACTTTCAAGTCTACAGTACACCACACACCCACATCTCGTACCACGAATACTTACATCACTCATACAACCAGTCACAGAATCATGTGTGGCAATTCGATCCTCATTGTGCCCACCACCTGCATGCCCACTGCCATTGTCTCATCATGTATCCCAACCGCGACGGCGTTCACAGCGCCAATTATCGCTTCACCCGCGATAATACAACCCCGATCACCGACCACTTGCGTTGCCGTGCACGTATCTGCCCCAGTGGTGTGTACTCCGTGTTCTCTGGGTCTGCATGTGCTAAAGTAGTTCCCATAGCATTATATAATCCCCACGACACCAGTCGCATACGTTGCGTTCAAGCAATGAGCGCTGGGCTTTAATGAATAGTAGATGCCAGCTTCAAGTTCGCTCTGGCGCTTCTTGGGCGTTACACTGACAGTGCACCTGTTTAATTATCCCAATATTTCTAACTTCGGAATCGTCCTCGTAATTCATTTCCCCACCGGATCCTCGGGTCTACACCCCGTCGCCAATCCCCGAGCCACATCCCATTCCCATCCCCTCACCGGCCCATTGCCGCCATTTGCCTTTCGCCCTCGTCCCTCCCATATTTCTATATCATATCTACTATTACTAACTCGTACTATACTACGAAACGTGGGTCATTTCTTGGTGTGATACCCATTGTGTAAGTAGTGGGTATACCATACTATACGTTCCAATAGATTTTTGTCCAGTCGCGTTTGACGCGATGCGGCTGATTCGCTCAACGAATGCATCACGAGATCGTTCACGCCGGGCCACGTGATGGGAATATGAGCGCGTGAGTGACGCGCGTCAATATCACGGTGGCGGCAAAGTATTCGATTGAATTCCCAACCACTGTTTATCCTTATCCCGCCTCATCACCTAGCCCAAATCATCTCTCGATCATATCATTTCAGTTTTCCCAGATCCGACCACTGCAGCTCGACGCCATGAGCCGCTACTCATGGGTTATCCTCGTGGTGATCTTTGCCTCCCTCTATCTGTCATTTGCCTCGTATCTGCCAAGTGACCAGAAACACCCGACGGATACAGAACTCCAGTATATGAGGCCTCACTCATTGGGCCACGGGTATACCTTTGATCCCAGGGATGGTTGGCAAACCGTCAACGTCTCCAACCTCTCGTATAAGTATACTAGTCCGCGTTCTCCCAACATCCGCAGCGCCACCAAAATCATTCCTCAACGTACCTCTCACAAGAACAATAACCTCGTAAATAAGGTTGATCTCAAAGGAGTTAAAAATGTCATCAAGAACCTTGTGGGGAAAGGGAAGACGACACCGGTGACCATAACATGGTGAGTACCCGACACCAAATTATTTTGTGAAAATTTAACTGGTTCACACCCCAGGTACACTGGGAAAGACCTCCTCAACCCAAGCTGCTGGGATAGCCCGGTGTGGGCTCCAACGGTGAGGCAAGTTTTATTCGAGCATTGACGGGATTAAAGGCATGGGTATGATGCTAGGATAATTCTTTTGTATGCGCTCTCACAGAGAAAGGATGGTCATCGAAGCCGAAGTGCTTCAAATTCCTCGAATGTACGCAGTATTAATAAATGATACGCGCCAGGACATATACTAATCCCGTGGTCGTAGTGTGCAACGGACCTGAGAAATGCGTCTTTGTCCGAGTCGTCGACTCATGCGCCGGGTGTGCTGCAGGATCAAGCCACGTCGACCTAACCAAGGCTGCCTTCAGCTGCCTTGCGAACCTCGATGCGGGGGTGCTACAAGTAGCGATGAGACCTGCCACAGAGCCGTCTCCTTGGTAAGTCGATTATAACGCTCAAGAGCCTGACAATGGTTTCTGAGTGTGCGCATACTAGGCTGAAAGATTTGTGGGGTCCTCAGACCTGAACATTGAAACTAAAGGAAACGACTGTTATGAGTACAGCTACTGCCGATCCACTGGTGCCCGGGGCATCGCAGGTAACGTGTTACCAACATGACCTATGAACATCATGCATGTACGAGGAATGTGATTTAAATGTTCACCCGTTTCCTTTTTTTACCCTCGGCAATTTTTGCGAGAACTTTCTGTTCATCTATGCCCGTTTCTTCGTAAAACTGAGCCGTCCGTCGAGCATCGCTCTGTCGGCGAATGAACTGCAGAGCAGCGAGATTATAGTTGACTGTTAATTTCTGGCGGAGCAGCGCTGCACGCAGGTGCGTCCGGAGAGGTAAGAGCGTGGTGCGCATAGTACGATTGGCTACAATCTGGTGATGGTGGGTTTTGAGAAGGAAGAATAAGATACGGGAAACCAGCGGAATATTCCGTTCCTGAGCAGCGTTGAGCTTTCCAGAAGCTGCCAGATGTCATAGATGAGGGTACTCACCCGTTGGGCCCAGAGGTTCAGGTAGATCATCAAAGACATGACTTTACCAAACGGCAGTACTAAGAGAGCGTCGTGCAACGCTGAGCTTTGCACTCCCTCAACGGTCTTCAGTACCCACGCTTCAGGCTCGAGGTTTTGCGCGGTTAGAAGGGGATTCCTTGGTGGTGGTTGAATCGCCGCCAGCTGGTCCTCAGACAAGCCTTCCCTAGCTCTCTGGTACGCCAGATGTGCCTCAATTTCCCTATCGGCTAGTTCAAGAGCCTCGCTTATGCGTTCGCCAGCCATGAGGGTCTCTGTCGTTTGCTTTGACACATTGGTCGTCTCAGTTTGCGCGGGAACCTCAGCAGAAGGATCACCGCTACCGATAGGAAGGTCCTCCTGGTTTAGGGTGTCAGCGAGTCCACTCTCATAGAGCTGCTCGAGGTCACGTTCGCGCTCTTCCTCGAGGAAAAGCTGGAAAAGACATGTCAGCTGAGTTGACGATTGTAGCAGGGTTGAACTGTTACAGGTTCGTCAAGCTTCTCCCATATTCGAATGGATTTATCGTGCGACCCCGTCACAACGAAGTTGGCGAAGTTGCTGACAGCGAGTGCCCAAATCTCACCGTGGTGACCTTCAAGCTTCTGGATGTTTTGGAACTAAATTATCTCGCATTAATACTGGGGGGCGCTTCTGAATTTGTTTTGGTACATGCCTTATCACCATCCCAATATTTAAGGAGCTTATCCTTTCCGACTGTCCAGAAATAATGGCCTTTCTTTTCGAACGCCACCTGCATCACGCTGTCGTCATGCGCAAATATTGACTTATGGCAGTCGCCAAAATCGAGGCCCCAGATCTTAACATTTTTGTCGGCGGAGGATGTCACAATAAGCTTCGAATCGTGTGATATGTCCATAGAAAGCACAGGCAACTATGGGGCCCTGTTATGAAAAGAAATATCACCACATGAAAATGACAAAAATTTACCTTGTGCCCGTAGAGAGAAAGGAAAAACTTAAGTGTATCCTGATAGAAAACTTTGACGGTGGAGTCAAGAAGTGCGACCGCAAGAAGTTTTCCGTTGGGGCTGTAGCGAACGGACAAGATATCGTCGGTCATTTTAAGGGTGCGGACGTGGACCAGAGACATAATTCTCCTGCCCTAATGAAAAGGTCATGCACCATCCAGAGGAAGCTAAATTAGTGTGAATGAAAGGCTCACCGATTCATGATCTGACTGTCGCCATTCTATATTCCAGAACTTGACATCTTTGTCCGCACCTCCAGTGACCAAGGCTTGTTGATCAGGCCGGACGTGAGTGGACCACAATGTCCCTGTGTGCGCTTTGATGGTCTCGACTAGGGTGGACGACGAAAGATCAAAAATCTGCATTTCTCCGGATTTTGTACCGATGACAACCTGCGCATCATTGTGATTATTAGCAAGCAAGGCGATGATACAGAACGCACGTATTGATCACCGGGGAGAAAGAAACAGCATACAGAATGTCCGCATTCCAACGTGCGAATGCAAGACGTTGTTTGCGTATTCCAGATTTTGAGTGAACCTTAACGACTGTTTGTAACGTTTCGACGGTTAGTTGATGTCACTTACCGTTTGAAGCAGACGCCAGTAGAGTATCATCAGAACTGAGTGAGAGTGTCCTGACATCCGTCCTGTGGCCAGGAAGGTCAAGGGAATAGAGGCGAGCAGACTCTGGTGGGCTGTCTTTTGACTTAGTGTACTTAGGAACGTTAAACACTTCCAAGGCGTTGTTGGATAGAGCAAAGAAAATCTGTGGGAATCGAACATAGGACACCAGTCGAGAAATCGAACTGTGGCAACGGACCTGGGTAGCACTTTTCGTACGCGTTTCTTCAGGGAGCGCGAACGACTTGATTTTACCGGTAGTTCGGACAATCAGGTATGGCGTGAATAAATCAGCCAGCTCGACCTTCTCAGCATCCCCATTGTCAAGGACATCATTGACTTTTTCGCCTTTACCCATTGCCGCTTTGGCATCTGCCCTCTTTTTCCTACGAGCTTGCTTCTTGCGGATATCATCGTCTGACCGCACACGAAAAACCTCCACAGAACGCTCATTGGACTGGACAAAAAGATACGGAAGCGTGGGGTGAAATGAAATTTGAGAAACGCGATAGGGCGAGGCGAGAGGGAGTGTCGATATGGGGTGGATCGCTTTCGAGAGCTATAAAGGAATGATTGAGAACAAATTAGAATTCAACATTGTATCGCACTTCTCCATGTTCCGACTCTTTAATCCCATCTATCAATGCGTCAGGTTCGATCTTCCATGCCTTTAACTCGCCCTCGTTACTTCCCGTGAGGAGAAGGTCGTGTTCCGAATCGACGCCAAGAGACCAGACTTCAGCGCGGTGAGCCACGACTGTTTGCACGCAGTGCTGGGTAGACAAGTCCCAGAGTTTCAAAAATGTATCTTTTGAAGAGCTTATGAGCAGCCAGGAAGCCGGGCTAGTGGACGTGGACGGTGTTGAGGAAGGATATTTAGTGAGGAAACGAATATTTGTGACTTGATCTCGATGACCCTTTAGCCTATGCCTTAATTAAGCTTTTGCATTCATCCTGGTATGAATATCACGAACCGGAAAAGACCAGCTTCGCCTATGACATCCCATAAAATAAGGTCGGTGTCTTGGGAGCCAGATGCGAGTCGAGCGCCAGCATCGTCGAACGCGAGTGCAGTAACTGCTCTCTTGTGACCGTTGAAGGTTGATACAACAGAGTTGGAAGCTACGTCCCAAAGCCTGATAGAGCCATCTGCATAGCCGACCGCAAAGGTACTCCCTTTGGGCGACCGCTCGATACAAGTGACCTCTGCGCGATGACCCGTTTCATGCCACATAGCCACCTTTGAAAAATGAGCGCGTACCAGTGGACAAGCTTCTGTAGAACGCACCATCTGGCCTGTTTTAACGTCCCAAACTAGCAAGTCCTCAAGGGCAGGGACGTAGGCAAACTTTCCATCATATACGGAGTTAGAGGATGGACTACAGACGACACCAAACGCCTAGAGGGGTTTGAATGTGAGGTGAAGCACACTTTGCGGATGCACGTACCTGTGTTGGCCCATGTCTCAAGTAGTTCTGGACCATGGGCTGTCAGGTGAAGCGAGTAAAGTCTTCCAGTACCGGCCCGATCCCGGACTCAAACGATGCCAGTTGTTCCCAGTTTGCCTGCAGCTTCCGAGGCGGCCACTCGCCTCTTACAATTCGTGAATGCCTCTCCGACTCCCTTTCATGCAATACATAATGCAGCCCTCCACTTAGAGAAAGCTGGCTTTGCGAAAGTATGCTTCCTTTCATCGTGCATTCCTAAACGCTTTCTCAGCATCTGTAGATTAGAGAGAAAGATGACTGGGAGGCTAATCTTAAGGGTGGTGATAAATACTACTTCACGAGGTACGGCTTAGTTAAACTATCAGGCATGGTAGAACCGCTTCACCATGTCTCCCCTCCCCTTAGAAACCAGAGTTCCTTGCTTGCCTTTACTATCCCGAAAAACTGGCGGCCTGGGGCTGGTGTCTCCATTGTTGGCACTCACGTCGACAGCCCTAACCTCCGAGTATAATCTTCCTTTGTCTGGCCGTAGTTCACTGACGCTAAAAGTTTTGCACATAGATCAGACCCATCTCGAAACGCTCCGCCTCTGGCTATCTTCAAGTAGGCGTAGAATTATACGGAGGTGGCATATGGCACTCATGGTTCGATCGCGACCTTTCCATTGCGGGACGCGTGGTCATCGCCGAGAAAGGCTCAGGGTACACCTCGCGACTGATCAAGATAGACCGGCCTCTTCTTCGTATTCCCACACTGGCCATCCATTGTAAGTCCCTAGACACGTTCATTGGTCTCTTACCGAGTCGTCGTAGTGGACAGGTCATCTTCCAATGATTTCAAGTTTAATACGGAGACAGAGTTTACGCCAATTCTCGGATTGCTCGCTTCAAACCTGAATGCGCCCGCGAACAAGGTGCAAAGCAGTGACAAGAACGAGCAGGGTGCTTCGAGTATTAAAGACAATCACCACCCGGCACTCCTTGCTCTGCTAGCAGAAGAGATGAATGTAAAGCCTGAGGAAATCCACGATTTTGAGCTGTAAGCACCTGCGTCTCTTTCTTCCGTCCACAAGCACGCTAAACGGAGCGCTTTCAAGGCAACTTTACGACACACAGCCATCTGTACTCGGTGGGTTGAGCAATGAATTCATTTTCAGCCCTCGGATGGACAATCTCTTCTCCTCGTAAGCATTCCTCTCTGTCCTGGCCACCGGTATAATCACTGTAGGTCTTAGATTTGCTGCCGTCGAAGCTTTGTCAGATTGCGCATCATCAAACCACTTTCCTTTCGAAGGGAATGTCAATTGTATTGCTCTTTTTAATCATGAGGAGATCGGCTCAGTCTCCACCACGGGGGCGGCATCTTCTCTCATCCCTTCGCTATTGGAGAGACTCTCCCCAACACCTGGGTTGTTGGCTCAGTCTATAG
>QFEZ01000095.1:121315-160624 GCA_003316425.1 Russula lepida
GGATTGTGATCAAAACCAATGCCAAGCAACGATACGCTAGTGATGCGATTGGGTCATTTGTAGTGAAAAAACTATTGGAGAAGAAAGGCGGGAAAGTACAGGAGTTCGAAGTTCGTAATGACATGTACGTCAATCAGTCTCTCTGCCACTTCGCCTTTGATATGAATCTTTCGGACAACAATAAGGGCCTGTGGGTCGACCGTTGGCCCCATGCTTTCCAAGACCGGCGTGCGCACCGTCGATGTTGGTTGCGCGATGCTCTCAATGCACTCCATCCGAGAGACCGCAGGGTCACTCGATGTACAGCACGCGATCGATTTTTTCACCTCCTTTTTCGAGGGCTTTGCTGCGCTCAATGCCCAGCTTTCAGTAGATTAACTTTGTGACTATACAGTATAGCAACGAAATCAACGGCGCTAACGAGTATACTTTTGCGGTGACAACATGGTCAGCGGGATCGCTTTTTTGAAGGCCTGGTATCATCTTGTTGGTCATTGCCAAAACGAGGGGCTGAGGGATTTGACAGCATGCTGCGCTTTCTTGTCGTTCGCGTATAGTGCGAGAGCACCCATTCCCGCTCCGCCTCAGTCTGTTCAACTGTGCCCTGCCGTATTTCGTAGGCTGGAAAAGTGATGAGTTGAATTGATTGTCACGAAAACAAGGAAAACTCACGTTTGAGCTCGAATCGCGGCCCTACCTCCGCGAGTTGTACTTCCTTGGGTGATGTCTTCACAAAGACATGGTGTCTAAACAATTCTCGATCCGCACCTTTTTCTGCGAACAAAACAAAACACCCACCGAAATGAAATAAAGTCGTTCTCATTCGAGAATGTCATGACTCGCTTGCTATCTTCCTTGGGTACGGGGAATAGATACTTCAAGCAATCCATCACCCTCTTTCCGAGCCTCGAGCTGAAGTTTTCGAAAATCAAGTGGGGATACTGTTCGGAAACGGTCGAAGATTGATATGATTCAATATCGTGGCGGAGAGTGACGTTATGGAGCGTGAAGTAAAGAGTGGGACCGTGTGGAAAGTGAGAGACGATCATGGCATCTGGGTAGTGAGAGCTAAGTGGATTAAGGATAAGTACGCAATGCGGGAAAAGGCGCACCAGGTGTCCCTCTATGTTCATGAAGCATAACAAGGTCCGTGACATCGTTGGCACGACAAGCTTCTGCAAGGTCTTTGACCACATAGTTCCCCCGGTTAATCCTGTATGAATTGGGAAAGACCAAGCGCATTTCCTACGAAAGATGCGAGTGAACACAAAAAAGTTAGAGTAGCCATTACTTCTTCCATACCTTGGCAAACTGCAACAACTTCGAACTCGGGTCTCTCGACGTGGTCAAAATGATCTTCGGGTCCACTATTCCCGCTCTTGAATATTCGTTGTCAATGTGGCTTGTTGGCTCTACATTGGAGGTTTTATTAAGAACCCGCACGCAGAAATGACGTAGGCTGAACTCAACCAGCTTGGGATTCGTCAAACGCCAAGTCCTTCCCCAGCTCGCGTGCCTGTTTCCTGAGCTCTGTGGGAAGCGACTTTCCGGACGCTAGAGCATCCTTGAGCTGCTGCTTGCTCTCATAAGTCAGTCGCTCCTGGGCCTCGAGGGACTTTGCGTAGACATATTGACGGCGCTCGCGAGCTTGTCTTCGCAGCTTATTACCAATGGTGTCAGCAGGTTATGGCAGTCAACTGATCGCCCTACTTGCCATTATGCGCAAGGTGGTGGGTCTGAGAGATTTGTGTCAATCGAGCGAGGGCGGGCCGGGAATTCCGCACCCGTTGAATAGTCGTTGTATGGGTCTAGAAACTTGTGAGTCAAAATGTGGCATTATATTGACATCTATGAAATTCCGGTTGGACAAAGTACATGGGATTAAGTGATCACAATATAACATAAAACCGTCTCATCGCAGACATCAACGCTGCGTGTCAGGTCAGAATTCTTCGTCGAGCGTGCTGCAACCGATTCATTATATTATTGGACCGTAGGCAGTTGAGGATAACGGTACACACAAGGCTCGCGCGATGTTCGGTGGCTGTTCCGGCGGCTGTATACTCACCTTCGAGTTTCCGAGACGCGTCGCTCGAAAAAGTTGGCCTTGCCTTGCAAAGAAATCAGGTCCATAAAATCGAAAGGATTTGTGACGTTGTAATGTTTGGGATTGCCGAGTGCAAGAAGCAAGCGATCGGCAACAAACTCGATATATTGGCACATGAGCGAAGCGTTCATGCCAATGAGGCCGACAGGAAGGGCATCTGCGGAAGGTTTAGGGGACCGGTACGAGATTTCGGAAAGCCAGGTTACCGGAGAGAAATTCCTGCTCGATGCTCACAGACTCTTTGATGATGTCCCGGATAACGTCGGGGTGCGGTCTTCGCCTCAAGTGCTTGAAGAGCAAGCAAGCGAAGTCGGTATGCAGCCCTTCATCCCGGCTAATAAGTTCATTCGAGAACGTAAGACCGGGCATGAGGCCACGCTTCTTGATCCAGAATATTGCCGCGAAAGAGCCAGAAAAGAATATACCCTCTACGGCGGCGAAAGCCACGAGCCTCTCAGCAAAGGTCGAAGACCTGTCAGATATCCACCGTAACGCCCACGTTGCCTTCTTCTTGATGCAAGGCACTGTTTCGATTGCGTCGAAGAGATGTGTGCGCTGATCTGGGTCAGAAACGTAGGGATCGATTAAGAGGGAATATGCCTCGGAGTGAATGTTTTCCATCATGATTTGAAAACCGTAGAAACAGCGTGCCTCTCCGCCACTTGTACCTCGGTCGAAAAGCGTTCGACTAAATTTTCGTTCACAATACCATCGGAAGCGGCAAAGAAGGCCAGGACGCGCGATATGAAGAAGCGTTCGTTATCATTAAGACGTTCGTTCCAGTCGTGGATATCATGAGCCAGATTGATCTCTTCCACACTCCAGAAGGACGCCTGGGCTTGTTTGTACATTCGCCATATCTGTCTGCGCTATGTGAATAGGCCACAAAGGATGTAGGAACACATTGACGGACATCTGGGTGTTGAATTGGAAAAAGCACAAATCGTCGTGTTGATTCAACCAGTAGTGGTTCCAGATCTTGACACACGCGATGAGTGTGGTTGCAGTGGTAAGACAGGTCATCTCACTCACTTTCCGGGAGGTCCACCTCTCCTACGAAGCGACTGTTGTGTCTATCATGAGTCGAGATCATTGTTTAGTCCCGCATGTGGACTCGGAACTGTGGCGCAAACTAATCACGCGAGCACGCGTCAATAAAGATCAATAAGGATCAACAACGCGTTCCGTTTAGTAGTTGATTTTTCACGAAACAGGCGCGCGTCAAGTCTTATAAAAGTCGACTGCTTTCGATACTCTTTTCCCCTTGACTCTGTTCTCATAGAACTTCCCTGATACCTTCTCTTTCTACCATTACACCAATGGCAACCATTATTCGCCCCACTACACCTGTTAACCATGTTGTACCCGAGGTTACCCCTAGTAAGAAGGTTAGTAATGATACTCGATACAGGTCTACATCCTCTCAACCTGCCTCTCAGGCCGCGGCTGCTCTTCAGGCGATATCACTAGAGTCACCCACCAAGTCTGTCCAAAAGCCTGCGGCTGTTATCGATGATACGCGTCGTTCTCCTTCACCGTTGTCCGAGACCGAAAAGGCTGAAGGCCAAGAGTCGGATTATCGTAAACGTTTCGTTGGCGATGTCGATCTCCCAGAGAGTATGTCGGCTAATAGTGCTAGGCATTGGTTGGTTCTCATGTCTCTTTGCAGGCCAGGAGCCACTCCTTATGGAATCTAAACGCCGCTTTGTTCTGTTCCCTATTCAATATCATGAGGTTAGCTTCGTACTTGATCACTTTTTAGCTCGAGGCTTACCACTGTCCAAGATCTGGCAGATGTACAAGAAAGCTGAGGCTTCGTTTTGGACAGCAGAGGAGATGGACCTTTCCAAGGACCTCCACGATTGGAACAACCGCTTGAATGACAACGAACGTCACTTCATCTCGCACGTCTTGGCTTTCTTCGCCGCGTCAGATGGTATCGTCAACGAGAACCTCGTTGAGCGATTCTCGAACGAAGTTCAAGCGGCAGAAGCGCGTTGTTTCTACGGGTTTCAAATCATGATGGAGAACATCCATTCGGAGACATACTCCCTCCTTATCGACACCTATATCAAAGACCCGACACAGCGAGAGTACCTTTTTGATGCCGTCGAGACGATCCCCTGCGTCAAAAAGAAAGCCGACTGGGCTCTTACGTGGATCTCGGATCGTCGGTCAACATTCGCGGAGCGTCTCGTTGCGTTCGCGGCTGTCGAGGGAATCTTTTTCTCCGGCTCATTTGCATCGATCTTCTGGCTCAAGAAGCGTGGACTCATGCCGGGACTCACCTTCTCTAATGAGCTCATTAGCCGCGATGAGGGCATGCACACTGATTTTGCGTGCTTGCTCTTTTCCCATCTGAGGAAGCGCCCTCATCCTGACACAGTTAACGAGATCATCACACAAGCAGTCGTCATCGAACAGGAGTTCCTAACTGGTGGGTCGACATCTGGATACTGTCAGCGAGCTCTCTGACGTATCTTCAGATGCCCTACCCGTCGCACTTATCGGCATGAATGCCGAATTGATGTGCCAGTATATTGAGTTCGTTGCGGACCGCTTACTTGTGGCGCTCGGGTGTCCAAAGCACTATAACTCTACGAACCCCTTCGACTTCATGGACATGATCTCGCTTCAAGGGAAGACGAACTTCTTTGAGAAGCGTGTGTCTGACTATTCAAAAGCTGGTGTCAAGACGACATCAAACCCTTCAACTACCGCTACGTCTTCAAATGAGAAATTATTGTGCGTTTTTATTATGCTATGTCCTTCGGATTGGAATTGATGTATTGTTGTTAGTACTGTTGACGAAGACTTCTGAGCTTTTACTTCGGCCTTGTAAGCTCCTCATTCCGTTGTCACTGTTACCCTATGCATTTGATGCTCGCGTTAGACCGAGCTAGAACACGTTTGTATACCTGTACTTGTTAACCTGCCTCACTCTAATATTTAATGTACCACCAAGTTCATATTTTGATCACGGAATCTACTGGCTCTTACTGAGGCTTAGTGGGACGATACAAATCACATCGTAGATTGACAACTGCTGTATTCGCAACGTTACGAGAACTCCATGCTAAAGTGTGTATGGAGCAGGTGATTTGAATGTCACGGATATAACGCTAATCGATTAGAACAATACTGCACAACGGAATCCCAAGAGTGGGATATACTGCGTTGGAAGGTAGCTACCTAAAAACGGCGTTGCATAAATGTGGTCATAACTCGTCAGCCCGTAGGTTGTTCACAATCGGTGTGACTGCCCCCAATGAGCCAAAAGGCAAAAGGACAGATCAAGTTTACCGTGCGGTTACTCAACGGTCCTTCCGCGACTCCGAAGGCTTCATAACCTCGCGTTCCGCCTGATCGTCACGCAAAGAGGAGATTATGTACGTAACCAGAACGACATTCGCGGCTACGACTGCGGTTATGGCGGCAAAGGTAGAGTTGCCTGTGGATGCAAAAGAGGTCAGAAAAGAGCCATGGGGGTGGATGATCCACGCCAATACGCACCATTCCATATGTACTTCTCCGATGCGAAATATGATGTGATTGGGACGATACCGAGGGAGAGGCTGAAGATGACGAGCTTAAATAGTACCCCCGTGCTGTCACGATGGATGGAACTGCACATGAGTGGGGGACGTCGCAGGAGCAGGATGGCTTCTTACCCTTGCTCAACAGTTTGTGTACACGCCTGTGCAGAAATCCCTCGCGCACTCATACTTCACTAGGTAGTATGTGGTGATGGTAGTGGTGGCGTAGGGCAAACTTGGGCGTGTTGGGGCGTGTGCCGCCGCCAAGCCAAGATGGGGCGCGTCATGAGCGGTGGGCCCTAGATCATGTGCTCAAAACACCCCAAGGCACGTACGCGAGCGGACTACAGGTATTTCCTTTCGTATAGAACACGATGGTCAGTCCCAGCTGTGATAAAAGGCCACGGATGATGCGAACAAATTACATTTCAGGAGCGACAATGACCAGTATTCGCACATCAATAACGCAGTGTACTACCACCTCTTCGACTCGGTCATAAACGCGTACCTCATTGCACACTGTGACCTCTCGCCGCAAACGTCAGATACCATCGGTCTGGTCATTTCATCCCATTGTCAATTCTTTTTCCCACTCTCGTTCCCTGATGCGTTGGACCTCGGCCTTCGCGTGAACCATGTAGGGAAAAGCTCCGTCACGTATGAAGTAGGCGTATTTCGGGAGGGCGGTACGGAGCCTGCGGCTGTTGGAGGTTATACCCATGTGTTTGTCGACGCCGTGAGTAGGAAGACTTCTCAGATGAAGGATCGGACGAAGGAAGGCTTGCAGAGACTGCTCGTAGAACCACGTAGCAACAAGCTAGAGTCGAAATTGTGAATGCTGATATGCGTAATTTCAAAAATACCCTTTGCCGTGCCGCCGCTTGCGTCTCACTCATTCTAGCTTCTGTTCATGGCCGCTACTTCCGAGAAAAAGGACGAAGCCACGAAGCCTCGAGGGTACTGGCTGAGTAGGGTGTTGCTAGATGTCACATCATCGGAGTGGGATATCCTCGCACTTTCTACTGCCTTCAAGTTGCTCCTGTTCCCCACATAGTGAGTCTACGCTCTCTGGAGGAAGCTCACTTTCTCTCACCAATTAGTCCAGTCGATCCACAGATTTTGAAGTGCACCGCAATTGGCTTGCAGTAACGCATTCGTTACCGATTTCACAATGGTACTATGATGTACGCGATGCGTTACATTTAACAAAGGATGGGCATCACTTACACGATCGTCATTTGACCTAAAAAGACCACTTCGGAGTGGAGTATGTGTTCCTCGACCTCGTTCTTGGATATTTCTTCTCATCATCAAGAACCTATTCAGCATTGGATTATCCTCCCTTCTTTGCGTATTTCGAAAAAGTGTTGTCCATCCCAGCCTCCTTTATCGATCCACGAATCGTGGATGTAAACAACCTTGATTATTCTTCCTGGAGTGTTATTGCGTACCAAAGGACAACCGTAATCCTGATGGAACTAGTCCTGGCGGCAGTTCTGCTGAAGTACGGGGACCCTGCGCGTACCTTATCGCTTGCTGACCTCTCATTGTCAGGTTTGTCCGTGGAGTACCAGACCCTAGCATCCAGCGACTTGTATCCGCATCTCTCTTCTTGCATCCCGGCTTTTTGATCGTGGACCACATCCACTTTCAATACAACGGCTTCTTGTTTGGCATCTTGCTTCTTTCCATCCTCCAAGCTCGTCATGTAATTACTTTAATTTAACTCATGAACGACGTCTTACTCAGAAAACCCTCAGGGAAACCTTTTGACCAGTGGTTTCTTCTTCGCCGTCCTTCTGAACTTCAAACATATCTACATGTACCTCGCTGTTCGTGCATTCCTCATCATGCAGCCGTTTATACTTTCTGACTTTGAATCACGTTTTTAGCCAGCCTATTTCGTATATCTCCTTCGCGCCTTTTGCATGACCCCGCAGGGCAGCCTACTCCCCAGCAAATTCCTAGCACTCGCGAATGTCGTCATTTTGGTCTTCATCGCATCGTTGGGTCCGTTCCTTCTTATGGGACAGCTCCCACAACTGCTATCTCGACTTTTCCCATTCACACGCGGCCTGAACCATGCATACTGGGCGCCCAACGCCTGGGCTCTCCTCACAGCAGCCGATCGTGTTCTTTTACAGTGTCAGTGGGATACATACAATTGTTCTCCGTTACACATATCTGATATACTGTAATCGAATCGTCGCAGATGCCAAACGTTGCGGGGCCAGCTTTTCCATCGATTCCTCTGGCATGTTGTCCTCGTCGAGAGGATTAGTCGGGGATACCTCATTCGCCGTTCTCCCAAATGTCAAGCCGATGCACACATTCATTATCACTATCATCCTCCAGAGTGTTTTCCTTGTCAAGCTATGGCGAACTCCAACTTACAGATCATTCGTTACCGCACTAACGCTTTGCGGCTATACTTCGTTCATGTTTGGGTGGCATGTTCACGAGAAGGCCATTCTTCTTGTCCTCGTCCCGCTGAGGTAGGCATAGCCACCCGTTCGAACCCATAGCTCGACGTTGATGTGATTTTAGTCTGCTCGCGGCTGAGAATTACGCCCATTTTCGTACCTTCATGATTGCAAGCACAGCCGGTGTTGTATCTCTCTTCCCCCTACTTTTTACACCTGCCGGTATGCTCTGTGCTCTTCAGTGTATGTCTAGTCAAGCTGACTTCAGTAAAGAACAAATCATCGAAGTCGTTTATTCGCTTTTGTGGGCGATCGTCGTCTTCGGGCCCTTGCAACAGCGACTATATGAGTCAGTCGCTTTGAGACCCCATTTGAGCATGAGCTGACCATTGTCGCTGCAGATTTCCCAGGTCACTCCCCGCAGTCATTGTGGGTTCACTGGAGACAATGTATTTATGGGGGTTCCTTCTTCTGGAAATTGGGGTCACGCTCTGTCCTGTGATAGCGAAGACGGTCGGCCGATCCGCGCAGTGGGAGTTCCTTCCCCTCATGCTCACTAGCTTATACTGCGCTCTTGGGCTTATTTGGGCTTACGCTCGTCTATCTTTCTTGTATCTCACTTCGAAATAATGTTCACTACTCCTACTCCCACACATAGAATCATTTTTTTGCAATATGCACAACTAAGAGGCGTCAGACACTTGTGAGAACACATGAAATCTCAAGGCTTACCATCCTCGTCTTCTAATACGTGTTCCAACCCAACCTTCTGTCCTCGAGCGTGCTTTGCACTCGAACCCCAGACCATGGCACTGATGACAGAGTTCACCATCTCGGAAGGACCGAGGATTTCTTGGAGGACTCACTACTTCATCTGTTTAGCGATCTCCTTGTGAATGGCACTGCAGAAGTCTTCCACAGTGCATTTGCCACGCCTGAGCACCACAGGGGCCGAGTAGTCTGGCGCCTGGCCTCTTGGTTTGGTGTACACGCGGACCAAATCGAGGGCTTCCCACATTTTTTCGACGAGCTCGTCGACGTTGAGCCATTCGCTGGAGGAAATAGGAACACTGTGCGGGATTTTGTATATGAGGTCGAGTTCCTCGATGGAAATCGCATCAATCTTATTCAAGACCTTGACAGGCATCAGATAAAATCTGCACCAGAAGTGGAACTATTATCACATAAATTGCTGGCACATAGACTCTAGAGAGGAGTGAGCGTGAATGATAAACTCGTAGTATGAAAAGTTCGTACCTATTGCCTTCGATCACATCGACTAGGTCGTCCGCCGTCGCCCCAGGTTGACGGATTGCGACATCTGCATTACTGATTCTATACTCGCTGCATACTGCATGGATTTCTTCGTGATCTATGTTCGTCAAGGGTACGGTGCTCGTTATGGCTATTCCGCCCTTATCTTTCTTCCGAACGACGATCGCTGGAGGCTTTTTATTTAGTCGAATACCGAAGCCTTCTAGTTCGGACTCAATGAGCTTCTTATCCCCGAGAGGTTTAAGAACGTCCAGGACTATGAATATGAGGTTGCATGTCCGCGCGACTGAGGCATTCGACTATGTGAGATGGGTACGTATCAAGTCCAGATATATGACAACACCTGCAATGACTGACAAAATATATAAGACGTATGCGACTATACGTAATGATCTTTATACACACCTTGTCGGCCTCTCCCTCTGCCGTCATTTGCGCCCTCGATGATTCCGGCTGAGATGATATCGCGTGACTGAGGACATGCCATGGTACAGGACGGGGACGGCTCACGGAGATCGAGGATTTGGATTGGTGCACCATGCACTTTCAAGGTTCCCGGGACCGTAGTGAGTGTTGTAAAGTCGATTGCTGAGACTTCGGAATGTGTGCCAGTTAATTTTGACATCAACGTGGACTAGAAATGCGGACGATATCCAGCTGTCCATATCGATCACTTTCCCAAATTTGTCACTTGCCTTTCCGACGGACGGAAAACCAACGAAACCAACCGAGGCTACCCCGGTTCGGGCAACATCAAAGCCCACACCGCCGCCACCACCACCACCACCGCCTGATGGTATAGAGATGAGCTCACGTCGAAGTTTCGCAAGCTTCGCCTTGAGCTGTCCCAGATGATAGCTCGTGGCTTTATTCTTTTGGGCTTCAGGCCATCTGGCATGAGGACAGGACACGGGTCACTTGAAGAGGGAGGACACACTTCTAGCCTTCGGGAAGTGAGAATGAGAAAGATCACGGGTGAAAGGAAGCACACCATCTCATCTTCTACTTCCTATTCGAGGACATGAGTGCATTATTTGGAGAAGGGAGAGAGGGATCAGTACTTTAATTTTTTGTACGGTGGTCATGATTGAAATTGTAACGTTCTCCAAAAGGAAAGAGGTTGTCCCTTCGCGACCGCGGTCGCACCGCTTGCTTTCCTTACTTCTCCCATCACACTCGTCGTCTGTCCCAGGTCAACTGTCTCTCTCTTATCCCTACAATCTTTCATGCGACTGGCCGGTCTTGTCGCCTTAGCCCAACTCTGAAGACCCTCTCCTTATTTTCCGCCATTATCACCTGGAAGTTATCGTATAGTCACCATGTGTGGAGGCCCTTCTTGGAAGCGCGAAGTTGTTCCAGATCATAAGGTCTGTACGGGCTGCCTTTACGAAGAAAGCCACACATCTGATGATGGTGACATGGGATTTCGATAGTTCGACTTCGTCGACACCCGGGAGTTCTATGACAATGGTTGCATGATGAGGATGAAGTATGTACCATTCTTAGTTTCTAGCCCGTGGCCTTCCACGTGCAGCTTATCTTGTCGACGCGGTGGACTTCGCACTGATATGTCGTTATTGTCTGAGAACTAACCTGTGTGATAGGTACCTTTGGGTGTACATCCTCGTCCTCAAGTCATTCCTTGTCTACGTTTCCGATGTCTTCACTGCCGTGACCATGTTAACCACGACGTCCTGGGCCAACCAAATCTTTCAGAACTGCAAACAAGTCAGGGGTTGTGTCGCCATCTCTTTCTCCGTCGGCAAATGGTTATTCGTTAGCTGTATCATCTTTTCCTTCATACTCGTACGCAATATCCCTGTCATCACTGATAACTTGAACCTAACATTTACCGGTAAAGCTCGCTTACGAGGGGCGGAAAGCCAAGAGGATTATATCAAGTCGAGACATATCATATGCCTTCACAAATATCATGGCGAACAATTACTATTCTCTTCGTAAGAATTCTTGCCTAGTTATCAAACGCACGTGTTGAGTTGGCATATCCCGCGCGTAGGCTCCTATGACCATTTCTGCTTTTTCGATCATATCCAGCAATCGACGAGGACATCGGATGATTTCGCTTTCTTCATCTTCTTCACCTTTAAGAGTAAGGGTGAAATGCCTCAATCTCATCTGTAAATTCTCACGCTCTATTATAGGTTGGAAGCGTTTGTTTTTCGCTGAAGGTCCCCGTCAAGTCATCAATGCTCTAACCCTCTATGCCATCTATTTGGCGAGAAAGGATGAAAAGACTGCTTGGTATAACGTCAAGAAGTATTTTGCGGGGAATAACCTGATTACAACTGCCCTCACAATCTCTACCCTCTTCACTGTCCTCATATTCGCAGGCTCCCTCCTCCTGCTCATAATTGCGGCTATAGCCTACGTCCCCCTCCTCTGTTATATCAAGGGAAACTTGAAGGTGGGGTTAATGTGACCTCAGCAGTATGATATACGCTGAGACTTCTGCATTAGGAATATTGCTGCCACAAAGTGGACAAGGTAAACTCCCTCATCATTCTAGGTTACATCCAGCTCACGTTGTCTTAGCGTATTTCTGAAATCATCAGGCGGCGTAACAAAGAGCGCACAGCCAAGGCCATTGCCTTAGCCAAGAAGGAAGCAATGGGCGACTTTTCTCATCTCAAAAACAAGAAGGGGGAGCTCATCCAACAACCCCTTCCTCAGCCAACTCTCCCAAATATTTCTATAGATGACGACCTAGCCGATATTGCATCACTACATCAGCGTGCAGGTACCCCGACTACTACCTATACCGCGGGCGAAAGGCAGTATGCGACCGATGCGAAAGCGCACGACTACGCAACGATGCCCGCGTACAACACGCCTTATTCTCATATGCAAGATCCAAATGCGTATGCTCGCTATAATCAATCAGTCCCTACGCTCTCAGAGGAGAGCAAATACCCAGAGGACGATTATGGGAGCACTACGAATTTTGCTCTCGCCGCCGAAGGCTATGGTCAAGATGACCGGTCTGCACAATACCATGAATCCCAGGACTACGCCATGGATCCGTATGACGTTTACATTGGATATGCTACAAACGAGCAGCTTGATCCCGGCGGTGGCCAGTACGGGGTTCAGCAAGGGCAACATCCACGCAATACGCCAGATGATGTTGCTTATGACGCTCGGGCATATTTCGATCAGACGGGGGGCTATAATGAGCATCAGCCACCGTCGAATCACTGGTACGGCGGCAGACAGTTCCATGCTGTGTAGTGGATCATATTATCTGTATCATAACCCCGTTTATTCGTATCTTTGGTCATGTCGCTCTTGGACATCGCATTTTCAATTCATCTTTTAATTGTAGTCTTCCGGTTACTTGGCCTCCCGTCTTTTCATATCTAACTTATTTGGAGAGTACCAAGAGATTCCCCCCTTGATGCAATGACGTACTCCGATGGTTGTACCTTGCAATCCTTTTTCACAATAAATATTACCGTTTCGTGTAGCGGAGGTAGCGAGATGCAACTGGCATTACATTCAGCGGCAGAAGTTGAACCGACCATGATTAACCTACCCATAGTACCGATGAAGTTAAAAACTTTTCGGAAAAACAGTCATTCTGACATTGCACGCAAATCTAGCGAAATAATGCTCACCAAAGAAGGCGAAAATGATCCAGGCATCCTTCCAGCGATTTTCGTAGAGTATGTTCATAGGCGCTATATATTCTTCGCCGACCTATTCGGTATTATGAATTAGTCGTATGACACCAGGAATTCGAAAGTCAAGCTTGCCTTATACTGGCAATATCTACAAGCTTGGGTGTCGCTAGGATTTTCTAGATACCCTCCGAATGCGTGCACGAAGTCGTTAGCCCATGATGCACAGGAAAGTCCAGGTGGAGGGTCGAAAACAACGAACTCGTCCGGCTCGCAGCGTATCTGCAATCCACTAAAACAAGTAAGGTAAGCCTATGAAACGATGCTTGACTAGAGCATAGGCATAAACGCACTGGAGCTCGGTAGAGAGCATGGCGCTTAGCAATCGCGTGAATGGGTTGAGTTGATATACCCATTCCCTCCAGGTGTGTGCCAGATTCGGATACGGGATAATAACACCGCCTAGTCAAAAAGTAGAGAGTGACTTAGCGTAGGGTCACCTGCGAAGGTCGAGAGTATACGAACAGAAAGTCGTCAAAATGACCATGAAAAACGGGTCGAACAAGATGCCAACTTGAACTGAGGGCGTAATTGCTGCGACGAGTTGTCCCAAGGATACGCCGAATAATTCGACAAAAATGATGACCACCAGTTGCAGCCCAGTTCCGCCTAACCCAGCTGAGCCTTGACCAAATCCTTCAACGAAAATCTGCAGTTCGGGGTTGGTAAGTTAAAGTGGTACGTTGGACCCAATTACCATGATGATCCAATAAATAGTTCCGCACATTATGCAATACGGTATCTCGCAGAGTAGTTGGGCGATGGTGAATACCTCAGGTGAATACATGCCACTGGAAAACTCTGCGTGTGTATCAGCGAGAGTGTCAGTGTCACCTTGGTGGCGGAATGACGACTTGCCCCGCACAAATATCCCTGAGTACATAATGCAAATCTTCTGGGTACTCGACGCGATGTAGTTAATTCAAGACGTACCTCTGTTTGCCATAAAGACTGGCAGGACCTGATTCAGTAAGACAGAGGGGAGGACGGTGACCCAAAATCTATCACCGTATCACGAAAAGAGTCAGCAATGACCAGAGCATGAACATAATGGGATAATACATCGAGAACATGCGGTATTGAAGGTCTCTCAGGCCCCTTCCAAGTTGAAAGAATACAAGGGATACGAACAACGAGGTGCCAAGGTGTAAAATGAGTCGCGTGGAAATGTAATCAGGGGAACGGCGCAGAGTAATGAATGCCCGCTTCGTGACCACAGACAGTTGGTAGAAATACGGCGTCGCGTCTGCTCTGCATTAGAGCCAATTGCCCGAAAGCCGTGTAAACACTCACACTTCGACACCATTCTGCTTTGGCCAGACGCGGCACACTGTTTAAGCTCACGTATCTCTTCTTTGACAAGCTGGAATTCCGGCGAGTCTAGCCAGATGTCTTTCCAATCGCGATGTCCAATCCGTGGTGCAATTCCTGCGCCAATGGCATCCAGCATATACTCTGCGATATTCGCGCCCTGGGGGCATACTGCGCCACAGCGAGCAAAATAGTCCCGTACAACGCAGGAGTCTGGTCCAATATCCCCAAAATAGACAGTATGCCCGCTATTCTCCAGGAGAAGCAGGCGGTCAAAGCTCTCGAAAAGTACAGAAGAAGGCTGGTGTACTGTGCAGAGAATAGCTTGGCCCTGGTCGGCCAGTCTTCGTAGGACGCGGATCAAGTTCCGGGCACTCTGCGCATCCAAACCCGACGTAGGTTCATCCAAGAACAAGAGGAGCCCCGGCTTAGTAGCTAGCTCAACGCCGATTGTGAGGCGTTTGCGAGTCGCAGGATCAAGATTGTGAACGATGGCATCAGCAAAATCATGCAGTTCCAGGAGTTCTATCATCTCCTCGACGTATGTGTTCTTATCTTCTTTTGGAACATCGAATGGCTGGCGCAGATATGCCGAGAAGCGCATGGCTTCGCGTACCGTTGCTGTTCCCTCGTGTACGTCCATTTGTTCAGCATATGCCATGGATCGTGCAAAATCCGGTCCGGTAGGGTGCCCATTCACGAGGATCTCCCCGCTGACGACGCCGATGTTTTTCCTCTTGGCCAATACATCGAGACACGTCGTCTTTCCAGCGCCAGAAGCTCCTATGAGTGCAGTCAGCGTTCCGGGTTTAACATAGCCATATACGTCGCTGAGTAGCTGGCGCGTGCCGTATGACACTGGAATATTATAGCTGATACCCTCCCAAGTAAAAACACCACGGTCAGATGGCATCCTATTTAAACAAAGTATTATCGGCATATTATTATTACATGTCCAAGGCAGTTTTCACTCACTTCACATCCTTCTTAGTAACAGGATCTTGAGAATTGACTTCTTCTGCTGTCCTCGCCTGCAGTCGGCTTGTTTTTCGCCCATGGAGTCGATCGTTCAATTTGCGCGTCTCTGACGTCTCTCTAGCAAACAAACGTAAAACCGCTCTGCTGGCGTGTTGCTTCGTAATGTAAGTGGGAAGCTCAAACTGCGAGATTGGTGCGTGACGCTTACCGGAGAGAAGTCTAAAATGAGAATCTGGGTTACTTGATAAAACAACATCCAGCCGAGGAGGACAACGAAATTACGACGCCAAATGTCACGATCGTCCATGTCGTAGGCGGTTAGCAGGTACGAACGCCCCGAAGTGGTATTAAAACCTGGCTTTGCTCCTAACAGAGTACAGACTTGATTCGGTCCTAGGCTGCTCCTGGGGGTATGTTATTCGTAACATCCCTAGACATTCGGAGTACCCCTGTACTCACGGATATTTGCTGACATTAAAGCCACTCCTAGGAACCACGTAGCTACCATCACAGATTAACTGGAAGAAAGATTGAGATCGTCGGAAACAAGGCAATCGATTTCATATAGAATGGATTCACGTTAAGCCTACTATACTCATTCTCCATCAAACCAGAGAACGCTGTGGATGAAATGCATCAACGATGCAAAATCTGAAAACTGGACCTACTCACCATAGGACATGGGGTTCAAAAAAAACTGAACTTTATGTTTAGTGTCAATTACAAACTGAAAGAGAACGACTTACGATCCAGAACAGCCACCGTTTCATCCGTTGTACTGGGATAAGATATCCCGTAGAGAGAACAAGGCCCGTAATGAGGAATGCACCCAAGCGGAAGGCAGCTTCGGATGAGGAAAAAAAGAAGCCCAGTGTCCGGAAGAGGCCTTGAATGGCTAGAGACGCCATGTAGTTGAAAAGGTGGAATGTCCAGAAGGCACCCCCCGAACGGTGAAGATTGGCCATAAAGTATATGATGACATCGTAGACCAGAAGACGAACGACGGAAAAGGGAAGATCTGAGAGTGCGTTTCCGAGTGCGAGCGCTGACGGACGGTAGAGGCTGTAACTTGTCTGCAACCAGTTAAATACTGCCGTCGCGCGGAGACCAAGGGATAACGAAGACTCACCTGCTTGTGAAGTACGCCACGGCCGCCAACTTGCATCGACAACTATAGCAAATCAATCAAGAAGAGTCGAAGCACCGAGCGAATGGATACCCACTTCGCCAAATGCATCAAGGCAAGATGTTAACATGCTGATGAAAATGACGCTAGTGCGAGTAAATGCACCATTCGATGTTGATGATTGATCAAAAAACGCGGCTCCGATAATAATTGCAAGGATCTAAACATTCGGTCAGACGACATCAATCTAGCGATGAACCTACGCACCACCGACAAAGAAAAACTTGTTACGAGTTGGAAGCGGTCTTGGAGCCTCATCTGAAACTGTCGCCGTGCCAATGCCATAACTTGCCCCGCGTACCCGAGGGTATATGGGCTTTTCTTTGAAGCCCTGCCGTTCTTCTCAAGAAGCACGGCCATTCTGAGCGCCTCTTGGTTGTCTTTCGTGGACACTTTGTAATCCTCCAGCTGCCTGCGCAAATCAAATCCGAGTTCGGAGTCCCAGAATACTTGTCCCAAGGCCTCAGGAGTGGACGGAACATCGACAACGCTTCGTCTACGGCAGAATTGCCGTTCATTTGGATCTGTACATGCCGTTAGGTAGTCCACAGTCGGTTGTCGAAGTGACTTGAAACCGAGCTCCTCAAAGTATGAGCGAGCCAGGGTAGGTGGCCCGAAGTATATCTGCCGTCCTTCATCTAGGACGATAACCCTGTCAAATAAATCATAGATCCCTTCACTGGCCTGGTACCTGTGTTGTTGGTCAGTGGGCAGGTTTCGAGAAAAGCCTACAAAAGCGCACAATGTGACGAAAGTTGTTTGACCTAATACGTCTGTCATAATTCGCAAGCTTCTCACGCAGTCGAGGGCCGTCGACGCATCCAGACCCCGTGTAAAGTTATCCCAGCACTGCAC
Source organism: Russula lepida (assembly GCA_003316425.1). Taxonomy (NCBI): domain Eukaryota; kingdom Fungi; phylum Basidiomycota; class Agaricomycetes; order Russulales; family Russulaceae; genus Russula; species Russula lepida. The sequence continues at coordinate 138,685 of QFEZ01000095.1, forward strand.
AGGAGCCCATGTAGACATCATTTCAGCAATACTCACCCGCCTTCGCTCGCCACCCGAAACTCCGCGAACGAACTCATCCCCGACGAGTGTGCCAGAAACATGAGACATATTCAACATCCTGAGTAACATCTCTTGGGCCTGTATGTCGAGATCCTGACCCGACGTTCTCAGAAGACGGCCTTTGGAACCGGGAATCTTGGTAGAAAGTACGAAGGCCAGGGTTTGAGCAACAGTCAGAGTGGCGATGTGTGTATCATCTGTAGAGGAGAAAATCAATCCAAGACCATCAAAGATGTACTTGCGTACCGTCTTGATTGTATACGGTCTCAACTTTGTAAGTCTTCCTCATCTCCGCTGCGTCCCTCCCACCATAACAAACGTTACCGCGTACGGAAGAATATTCGTCACGCTGGTTAGCGATGGCCCTCAGAAATGTCGTGCAACCCGAACCAGGACAACCGATGACTAGAATCATCTCCCCGGGCTTGGCCAGGCCTGAGCACCTGACACACAAAAGTATGATCAAAATGTAATAGCTATGTGGATTCTCAGCACTTACTTGTTCAGGATCGTTTTTGTGTTCCTAGCAGGTGGGTTCCCAGAGAGAAATCGCCAGACAGAACGGATGAGATTAAGGCCATCCTGAAGCATGTACACTGAAGAAGTCGAAGACTAAGCTTTAAGTAACCCAATAAACAAAGGAACCCACAGTCAAATGTCTTGATGTATGTCTATTCGAAACAGTAAGATGCTACCTGTTCAACTCTGACGAAAATGACTTCACCTTGTGATCATTGTCCCCAGGAACCACGACCTGAAGATCTTCCCAGTTGACACCCACGTGCCTAGGTTGAATTCCGGCGGCCTCATTGGTACCGTTGGACAAAGTAAGAAGGTCTCGGAGATCGGAAGGCCCATGGTTGTCAAAAGGTCCCTTCTCGACGTCTTTCTCGCCCAACAGCACCGGTGGTGTACCACGACCTTGAGACGACTGCATAGCAAGCCGCTTCAGCAGTGCATGGAACTCAGTTCTTGTTTTTTGAATCCAAGAAAACCCATTTCCATCAGCCCCATTCGAAGACATCAAGTCCTACGGAGAGGAAGTATTTGGAGGCGGAGGTTACTTTGATATGCTATGAAGATAATGATTCAGAGGTCATGTCGGATAATAAAGCTTTTTAGACGGTCGTCGCCGAGGTCCTCCATGGATATCACAACATATTCTGAGTGAGGGATACCGCGGAAAGCCGGAAGTGTCGACAAGCGTAAGGAAACTAGTGTGCATGGTCAATGGATAAGCGCTAAGCTATAGGCTCGGAAAATCTGCGCATTCACAATAACACACTCGAACTCGAGAAATAGTCATAGAAGCCTTGATTATGCTGTGACGAAACCACCGAAGTATTGCGGAATCGATGATAGCTCATAGAAACTTTGATTTTAATGTGACTAAACCGAGGCGTTGCGGAACTAGTGACCTCGGATGATGAGAAAATCAAGTTGAGGTCTTGGTCCAAAGCGGAAACGGAAACGGGAAATTTAATCTTCCGTTCGGGTACTGCCGACGTCACAATATAGTACAAGATTTCACACGACCAGTCCATTTTGGTCAAGTACCTACAAAGGCCATTCCACATTCTCTCCGTAGTTCCAGTGAACAGCCTTGGTGGAGATATATTCATCAAGGGCATGACTACCCAATTCCCTACCTAATAGAAGACGCCACCATTAGGACCCGTGGCACTTTCTTAGAAAGGCTAATCTCACGTACCAATACCGCTGTGCTTCTTACCACCGAATGGCACATTGTTATAAAGAACATTGTATTGATTGACCCAGATCTGAGTGACCTAGTGAGTTTCATTGTAGTGGAATGCCAAGTGTATCTTACGGTCCCAGCCTCCAGAGCGGAAGACACTCGGTGACACTGTGCTTGATCGGCTGTCAGGGTTATGAGCCTAAGATGGTGGCGAACGAAAACAAATGGTTACTGGAGTGAAGGCCCGCTGCAAGCCCGTAAGTAGTATCATTGGCGAGGTCGATCGCTTCTTGCTCAGTATGGAACTTTCCGACTGAAAGTACAGGCCCAAAAATCTTCATCAAAGGGTCAGCACGCGGGGTGGTCAAGTCTTAGGGTACTGCAATACCTCTTCTTTCACCTAGAAGGAAACAAAATTTCATGACGTTTCCCTACATATTCATATACAACACTTACGATCTTCATATCAGGGCGAATATCGGTGAATACTATCCCGAGAGTTAACATCTAGACTTCCGAGGAACGGAAGTAGGCGGACTCGTGGCATCTACCCAGTACCCGGGTGTTGTGCGTTTTTCGCCTCCGACGATGGCTCTGGCACCTTCCTTCTTCCCAGACTCAATATAGCTCCACACACGGTCGTATTGGGTTTTGGAGACCTTAAGGTGTAGGTGAAACGGAGACCAGCTTCAAAGGAGAGGAGGGACACACACCACAGGGCCGCCACCAGATTTTTCATCAAAGCCATCTCCTATGACAAGCTCCCTGGCTTTGGCCGCCAGGGTGGTGACGAATTTATCGTAAATAGTATCTTGAACGTAGAGTCGAGATCCAGCCGTGCAGTCCTGACCAGTGTTATAAAGGATACCCAAGGCAGCCCAGTTCGCAGCTAGCAAAAAGATCATGGTTATAGGTCAGATGTCTAATCGGGCCTAGGCCTATCATATTCAAAACCTTGTTCAATATTTGCCGACTCGAAGATGAGATGTGGCGACTTCCCGCCTAGCTCGAGAGACACTTTCTTGAGATTACTGTTTGCGGCGGCTTCCATGACCTTGCGACCAGTGACGGTAGAACCCGTGAAGGCGACTTTGTCAACACCCTTATGAGCGGCCAATGCTGCACCGCCAACAGATCCCAAAGACGGAATGGTATTGATTACCCCTGGAGGGAAACTGCGAACTGATATGAAGAAAAGCCGGAACCAATGCAACCACGCCATACCCTGCCTCTTTAATGAGTTCAGACAGTTTCTACGACGAATAGGTTATACGTGTCTGCAGTCACGACTTGACTGGGCAGCGTACCAGCGCAGTCAGTGGAGTAATTTCGGAGGGCTTCATGATGATCGTGCAGCCAACTGCAAGTGCAGGCGCGATTTTCCATGCCCTAAATCTGCTGAATGAAACTAGAAGCAGGGCTTAGCAGTGTTCGGCATACCACATTTGAATAGGATAGTTCCATGGGATTCTGTCGACAGTCATTTTAGTAGCAATCAACCTAATGCATTGCTGTGACAGACATCTGCCCACAGACACCAATTGGCTCCGGATGTGTGATCGCAATTTTGGTCTTGTGATCGATTTCGATGCTCTAATTAGAGAGTGACTACCTCCATGCATAATTTGGCCCATTGGGGACACAATACCTGGCCAAGAATTTTGTCGGCCCAGCCAGCATAATATCGAAGACATCCTATGCTGTCACCGATATCGAAGTCTCTGACGGGATAAGACATAAGATGTGAGCAATACTCTGGGCTTTCCTTGGACACACCGAGCGATCTTTACGGGCTTGCCATTGTTCAGACACTCCAGCTCGGCAAGGATCTGCTGATCTCTCTCCATAAGATCAGCCAACTTATTAATCAGCCTAGAACGCTCGAAGCCCGAGACATTTTTCCCCCAGGTTTCGCGTAAAGCCTTCCGCGCAGCTGCGACTGCAATGTCCACGTCTCTCTCAGAGGCTGGAATACGGTGTAGTGACCATGAGTGACGCGGGCGACACAACTAGTAGGAATGGGAAATCACCAGTGGTGACCGTGCATAATACTTCCTCCGTGGACGGGTTGTAGACTCTGTGAAGCCAGAGTGCGTATGTAAGTGGGGTAAAAGGGGTGATAGTTTCAAGAGCGGCTGACCTGATTGGATCAAGTTTGTCTACCGACGGCACGAACTCATTATTAATGAACAGTCCTGTTTGGACTGGAATCTTTGAGTTGGACTTGGGGACGGATATTTCAATGATGTTTGCCATGGTGGCTCAAGTGGCTGCCCGTGATGGGGAGAATCGAAGAGCACCCGCCGCGGACTCGGAGCCTGATCTCATACGGTGGAGATAAAACCCTTGATTCTAGATTCGGGCCATGACGGTCACACCGACGTAGACGTACGTAGTACTTGTCAGCCAAAGGGACCCAACGACATCTCCTTCTATTAAGTTAAATAGGACATGCCGGACTAGATACACACAGATTAGATTCCACGGTCTGCCGTATCCCTCACGGGCGTCTTTCCCACTAATGCCCACCACAATGCCCCCATCGCTGTACTAACCGCACGCCTCCGCGCACTCGTCCTCCTCCAAACTGTCTTGATGAGAGTGAGCACGCAAAGTATAAAGGAAATGTCCAAGAATAAGCGCCGGAATACGACGAACGTCGGCGAACGTCCTTCGTTATTGGAAAGGAGTACGGCGAATTCGCGCATCGATTTCAGCACACGCGCTAAAGCTTTGAATACAACGGCCCAAAGTCCCATCTCGTCAAAGTTCCAAGAAATAACGTCGCGTACTCCATTGGGAGAACAACACCCTGCAAGAGTTGGAGGGGACCTCGATGGTCCAGGAGATGACCTCGATGGTTGTGTGACAAAAGAGTGGGACTCGATTATCTCAATACGTTCGGAAAGTGCTGCGAGTTGCGTCTGAATACTTTCGATGGCCCGTTCAAGCGCAAGTCTGGAGGGAGGACGATGAGGTAAGCCAGTTGGTGAGAGGGCATGCGACCGCGTAGACGGAGGACGGCGGTAGGCTGATGGACCGTGTAGTGACATCAGGTCTCGGGGGACGGCTGTTTCGGTATAAGACTGCGGAAACGAGGACAAGGGGGCAGTCGACGGGTCTCCAAAGGCTGACAAAGTTTCGAGACCTTGCGGTTGCGAGGCTGGAATACCTGGAGTTGACAACAGCGCCGAAGTCGTACCAGGAGTACGGTATCTATCGGCCGAGAGAGATGACCGTGGTCTGTTTATGGCAGCGGTCTTCTGAGAAGCTCGCGAGCCCATTGCTTCATCATCTGTTGTTTCCTCTTCGGATGCGCTGCCTTCATGCCGAGCCTCCATATCACCGCGAGGCTGGTGTAGGTTCTGCACGGAGCGATAAATGGATCCCGATGCTTCCCCTTCCGAGCTGGAGGAATCAGAATCCTGGGACCTCGAAAACGTTCCTAAACGACGATTTATTCACACTGGAACAATGCTCAATGTAACAAATGGTCATACCACTGTGAACGAGATTTGCAGGGTCTCCTCCGTATGATTCGAGTTCTCCGACGAGATCCCTAGCCACAGTCTTGTCCGAGTACCTTCGCAAGACCTAATATAGATTTGAGCACAAATGCAAGTTGCTTGTTGCTTGCGTGAGGAGAATAACCAACCTTTAGGAGAGCATCCACATAAAGCCATTTTGCCTCGTAAGTGTCTAGATCCTTGTGTTTGGCCCATGCATCCCTGCCATTGTGTAAGCTCCAGCGTGGTAGAATAGTGTTCGATAAACCCACCATTTTGCACGACCTAGCATATCCCAGATGCCCGGTCTCGGGGTTGCGACGTTTCCGGCTGTCGCTGAGACAAGAAGGGGTAGGTGGGTACTAATATCCTGGGATGGTGGGGCTCACCCTGCTTGTACAGACTGGAGCATAAATAAGTTAAGAGCATAGAGGTGGAACAATCAACGAGATGGCACACCTGTACATCGCTAGCTTCTCCTCGTAGCCAGTCTGTATGGGACCGGTCTTTGGTAGGTTCTGTACAATTTCCACCGCTCGGTCGAATTGGGCATCAATTAGCTCAGGGGAGCTCATTGTAATGTGGTGCACGCGTGCACCCCTTTGATGTTATCGAGGAAGTGGTACAAGTGGGTGTGTCAGAGAGAAAGTAGAGATGTAAGATGTGGCGCAGTGTAACTTATGGTCTATGGTCCAGCGCGGGTCTGCGTGCCAAACGCATGTGTTTCACCGCATCCAAGGACCGGAGTCCGCTTCACCTCATCGTGACTCAACTCATGAACATTACTAAATAGAAAGCATAATTGTGCAAAATATCATAGATATGGCAATGCAGCGTAAGTGGCCGGGGAGAGGGTGTGTAGTCGTCATGGTACAACTGGTGTATTCGATGTCGTTGGGGCACAAGACACTCCGTTTTTCCAGCTGTACTTCAAACCGCCCCGTATGCGTTCTTCTTGCGGGCTTACTTCCTTACCTATTCCCAGCAGACATAGTTAGCACGACAGGCGCCTCAGGTCTAGAGAGGCATTCAATAGACTGACCTCGCCACACCAGACGTCCCCAAGCTTTGCCATGAGTGGCACCTTTTTTGAGGGATGTTCGGGTAACGACCCAATAGCAGTCCGAAATACCCTTGCTAGTCCATCTTGTCTGGTGGACGCGCTGGCCAACGCCATCCGCGGCGTATCGCGACAAGACTTGATAGAGGTTCGCGGGCCTTGTGGAGAGAGTCGGGGGGAGATTTTTTGGCAAGAGCTTTTGGAAAGCAGCAAGGACGTTTATGCCGCTCATCGTTTTTACCGAGAATGAATCAAGAAATAATGAGAATTGGGTGTGTGTTGGTTCGAACTCCGCCTATGCGCTCCCCATGTCGTCCATCATGTCACGGGCGGCTCTAATACGCCAGAAGGTCCACCCACACGGCATTGGATTGTATCCTCGACGCTGTACCTCAAGTAGTTCCCAAAGAGGTCCCGAATTGGTCGAGACGGATGATTGTGCTATCCCGCTGAAGTCTACATGGTCTGTGGACGACTTACTATCCTCATACGCCCGACCCACTATATCATCCTCTGCCTTGCAACGACTTCACGTATTGTCCGCACTCATTCCACCAGAAGAGGGCACCTCAGCACATTCAAAGCTTACCCGCGAGCTGGAGGACCTCGTGAAGCTCGTGGAGAGTGTTAGATTGTTCAATGCCCCCGGTGCCTCGAGCACTGTCGACACCACATTAGATTCCCGCATTTGGGCCGAGGGCACGGGTATAGATCTTCAGAAGGGTACTCCAGGAGATCGTGATCTGGCCGCACTTGATCCCGTAGAACTTCTCTCTCGAGCAAGTCGTACAGAGAGCGGTTATTATGTCGTACACTCCGACCGGAAGCAGTCAGTACATGTGGTCGGCGTACATTACTTGAAGCTGATCAGGTTGCACTGTAGAAAATAAGCATGTTTTGTTGGATCCTCAGCCTAGGAAAAACCTCTTTGGATTCCCTCTGATGTCATTTGATAGACTGTGCAGCCCTTAGCCTGAGCTACGGCCAACAGGGACTGCGAATAACTGTTTTGTTCCACTCCTTTTTTTCGACTGTTATGAGTACAGTAGTTAGGATATCATTATGTCATAGAAATGCGTAAACGACGCGTCGCGTGGTGAGCGCTCCGCCCCTTGGAATTGGCAATCTCAGTTGGCCGTTGGCCGTTCAAAGCACCATTTGGTGCGCACCTCCATGGGTCCACACTCGTCCATATCAGGGGAACTACCAATAGACTCGTATTTCAGTTCTGTAGGCGCCACATCGAACAAAGATAATGGATCCAGGAAACGGAGGACGGGGGCTGGTGCGGACGATGCAAACTGGACAGAGACAAAGAAGCAACGGACGACACAACCATCCAAAGCTTTGAATGTGGATGTGCAAGGAAAATCTCGCTCTGGTATGATCTGCAATATCTTCGGGAGTATCGCTGATTGGTAACCAAACTCTTCGTCAGTGGAAACGCGGCAGAAGGCCGTCACTGCAGCCGTGTCTAAAGCTCGGATGACATCCATACCGACACCAATTTCTGCAGTAAAGTTGCCGCATTCAAAATCCTCACTAGCGCCTGCAGATATGGTAAAGACAATGTTTTCGAGTCTTTTATTTCCCTCCAAATGTATTTCTAGGAAGTTATCACAATCACCTCGTCCTCGCCGCCTCGGGAGATTGTCCCCGATGCAAGAGATGCGGTGCGTTCAGCGAGGAACGCTGCTAGCGGGTCCAGTTCTCCAACGCCGCAAACTGTATCTCACAAGGCCAAGAAGAATCCCCAGACAGACACCGCCGTACCGCGTCCTACTTCTCCAACGGTTTCCCGTTCTAAGATGAACAGTAGACCGGCTATCCCCTCATTTTCCCCACGACCTCCTCTAACACCGTCCGGCCCAAAGAGCAAACCTAATCACATTCCTTCTGCACATCGTACTACGCCACATGCCCAACGTATCGTACCGTCGTCACAATGGTCCGACGATGAACAACCCGACGTGGCTTCCTTATTGGAGGCAAACAGAGATCCCTTTCTTCTCCATCGCACAGAAGTACCGGATTCTCGTCCTGATGGACAGACTCCTCACCTATCCTCAGATGTTCCATCACAGTCTTTCTCGACGTTGTCACTTACATCAGTCAAAGCTGGAGTATCTGCTCACCCAACGTTCATTGAACCCGCCAGTGGTCAGGGATGGTCTTTGGAAAATAATCCCGATACTGGGAGTGCCGGGGATACAAGGACCCATCCGCTGTCCTTGTCCGGCTTTTCTCAATCTGCATTATGGTCGTCGAACGGCCTCGGACCTCGGGATCGAGATCAAAATAGCCAGATTGAACCGACATCTCAGTTCGATGAAATCGAGTTAAAGGCTCTATCTCAACGCCTTCCGTTCATCGATCCCATCTCCTCTCTACAAATAAAGAACCGTGACATGGCCTCTTCCGTCGAACGGTGCATTTACCTTTTGTTTTTCCTCGACGTGGTATTGATGGTTTATTTCGTTCAGACCCCAAACCGGACCTCTCCAAGACGAAAACTCACATTCTGAAGCTATGGTCGAGCCAAAGTCATCATCAGCAGATGACCATCGCGAGCTATCGCCACCATTGAGCCCATTAACACCTCTGTCGTCCTCTCCTTCGTCCTCATTCCTACTATCCGATGCGGTTCATACAAATATTGATACCACGGGGGCAAACCGGTTACCATCGGAACATGAATTACGTGAAACACCAGAGAGCCCGACCCCACGCTCATCCCAAGAGCCCATGGTTGACCTAGAGATGGGCGGGATATCTCAATCGCTTCCTGAAATGGAGATCCCATTGGAAGATCCCTCGGGCCCTATGTCTCGCGATGACAAAAACTCCCCAGTCCATCCTTCAAGTTCCGCGATCCTGCGAAGCCCACCACCCGCAAACGTCCAAAATCCGATTTCTCCTGCTGGTGACAGCCCGTCACCGGATGCACATTCGTATCTCTGTATACCACATGCGAGGCTACGAAGCCTCCTAGACCCTGCTATTGAACTCAATAGCGATGGAGAGGAGATGTCCCCTTCCTCTAGCCTCATTGTACCCACGGGTAGTCAGGGAACATCAATGTCTTGCTCTGCAAGCTCTTGTCTCGACCTCGTTGGGACATTACCCTCTGAGGTTGGGGATTTCCTGGAAATGATTGACGCATACACTTTTTCTCAGTCTTAATCCCTTGCTCTTGCTTTCTACCCGCTGTTCCATGCTATCTGTTACTCCACAACATATCACGCACTACACAATGTCCAGAAAGTAATACACGTCGTAAATTATACAGGTTTAGCATCATGGTTGGGGGTTGACTTGCGCCAAGGTATCCAGAGAGGATTCCCTAAGTGTCGTGTTGTTCGACGCCCGACTTCCATCTGATATATCCTTGTGCCCAAGCAGCAACTTTTCCGAGTCAGTGTTTCCAGAAACCATCGTCGAGCCAATTTGCTCGACTCCGAGGTGAAGGGGCGTCAGAGTCCCTGCCCTCTCAAGATCTGGCGAGGCATCGCCGAACACTTGAGAGAGCTGCTCGAGGGTGACGTGGGCCGTTTCAGGATACATGAAGAACACGACGATGCCGGAGATGACACAGAACCCGAGGAGAACGAAGTAATATCCACCAGAGATGGCGTCGAAAAGCGGGGGGGAGATGAAGGCTATGATAAAGTTGGACGCCCAATTAGAGACCGTCGATAGCGCCATCCCTTTTGCGCGGGCGCGGAGCGGGAAGATCTCTGCTCCTAGTAACCAGGGTGTCGGACCCCAGCTGTTCTTAAAGTCAGTTCGGTAGCTGATGATATCAGAGTGGAAAACTCCTACGTAGCGCCATAAAAGAAAAGATAAACACAGACCGCAGCGAAAATCCCATCCGCGGAGGGGACCCGAGCACTACCAAATGGAAGAGAGTTGGAGCGGTACTGTAGCCCACCAATGGCTGCTAGAGCTATTGCCAGAGAAGAACTGCCTGCAAGTAGGAAGACCCTGCGTCCCCAGCTATCGATTAGGAACATTGTGGGAATCGTGCCAGCGCAGTAGACCATTGCACATGCACCAGAGTACAAAAGAGCTCGAGGTATTGTGAATCCGGCCCGACCAAGATTCGCAGGAAGAAAATACAGTATGGCATTGATCCCGTTGAACTGAGCGAATACCTGACACGTTATCCCGATGAACACCCGGTGAGAATATTGCTTGAACACTTGGCCCCAGGACGCATAACCGAGGACCTTCTCATGTTCGAGCGTGGCCGATATCTCGGCATAGCTCGCCTGAATCGTCGGATCCGATATATCACCTCTTCCGTGTAGGTCTGCAAGGGTGCTAAGGCCCTCCATGTGGAAGCCATTTTTGATGAGCCAGCGCGGCGTCTCAGGAAGGAAAATCGTCCAGGTTAAGAGTACCACAGCGAGAACAGCTTGTATAATGTAAGGTCCCCGCCAGGATATCTCGCTTGGTGCTGCAAAAAAGAAGCCATAGCCAACCCAAGCCGAGACAGCATAGCCAGCGTTAAGGCAGATGTACTCGATAGATACGAAAAGACCGCGTGAGTGGCCAGGAGCGATCTCGCACTGAAGGATTGGGACGGTCATGGACAACATCCCGACAGCGATGCCCTGGATAGAACGTCCGACGATGAGAGTGGCGAGACCAGGAGCGAAGATTTGGATGAAAGCCGATATGAAATATATAATGGCGCCTATGCGCACAGACATACGTCGCCCAAGGATGTCGCAGACATAGGCAGAGCCTAGAGCAGACAAAAGAGCAGTTATGTTGAGGCAGGAGACAGTTATAGCTGCGGTTAAATGTATCACTGCTACGCAACAACGCTAGCACTGAAATCACCAACCAACTAAAAAGGGATTGACGCCCGTAGTACTCGTCTGGATTTGTTCCATCGTAACGTCTTTACCAAACATCCTTTTAATGAACGAAGGCTGAACCTGGTTAGCAGCGATGATTCCTTGGCTGTAGCCGAACATGGCATCCCCCAGCGATGCCAGCGCAGAAGTAGCGACGAGTAAAGGTCGTCCGACCATCCATCGAGGGTATCGGGACGCATAAGTCGTTGGTTTCCAAGAAGAGAGTGGCAGCATACGGGAAAATGTAAGCGGAGGAGAAGCTTTGCCTCAGACTCGAGTGCCCGTTTTCTCTGGTCATTGGAGAATCGATTCAGACGGCTGGACCGTCAAGGAAAGGCGCGGCCAAGATGACCGTGACGCCTGTTTATCTTCGAGGTGTGAGACAAACTCCTTACGTCCTGCAATACCCTCTTAGCCACCAGTTTGTCACAGCAGTTTATCCAGCTAGCCTTCATCTTACCTCACTTCCAAGGCGGCGATCTATCGAAGCAAACCATTCTTCTAGCTTGAATATTCATGTCTGAGTCCACTGGTCGACTTCGCAATAAAGTAGATTACATATCTCATCATCTACTAGTCGGCTGAATCGTCATGTCCAGGTTGCCCTCGTCACCGGCGCCGGATCGTAAGCTGATGGGCCATTCAGATCTTCAGCGCAAAGACTCATCTCGTTTCTCAGTGGGATTGGCCTTGAGTCGAGCATTCTGTTCGTACAAGAAGGTGCAAGTGTCCTCCTTGTTGATATCAACGTAGAGGCCACCCAGAGGGCCACGGAGATCATCAAGCGGAAGCACCCAAATGCCAAAGTACACTCTATCAGGGCAGACGTTGGGCAGGAGGCGGACGTGAAGGCCGCAGTTGACACGGCGGTAAAGGAGTTCGGGAGATTGGACATCATGGTACTGTCTATTCCATCATCTGTCATAGTCATCGCGATGCTGAATACATAAACTAGTTCAACAACGCCGGCAAGTTTATCTCAAGGCCCCTGAGCGTTCACTTTTGACTTCTAGTTCCGTATCTAGGGATAATGCATCCTGCCGACGACAATGCACTCAACACCGAGGAGAAGATCTGGGATCTGACAATGCAAATCAATGCCAAAGGGGTCTGGTGGGGATGCAAGTATGCAATACTCGCAATACGCAACAACCCTACGGACGAATTGAAGGGCTTGCATACTGGTGGAAGTATTATCAACACTGCGAGCTTTGTAGCTTCGATGGGAGCCGCAACTCCCCAGCTTGCATGTAAGATCAGTGACGGGACATTACTTCTCTGAATTATGCATTATTATGCCTCGCAGATACTGCTTCCAAGGCGAGTCAGCCCATACTGTCGGGCTGAGTGGGCCTAATCGTTCGTTCAGGGTGCGGTGCTTGCCATGACGCGTGAGTTAGCAATGATCCATGCTCGTGAGGGTATACGGATCAACAGCATCAGCCCGTAAGCATTCAATCCAGAATGGTCTTGTTAACAATCTGAAGCTGACAATCCCTCCAGTGGTCCCCTCAAGACACGTATGTAAAACATGACCAGCGTCGACGTACAATCTGAGTTTGTGATTTCATAGCCTTCCTGATGAATTTCCTCGACACTCCAGAGAAGCGCGATCGTCGTCTGGTGCACCTACCCATGGGGCGATTTGGCGAGGCCGTAGAAATAGCAAAAGCCGCTCTCTTCCGTGAGTGGTGAATCCTACCTCTTATTTGTAGAACACTGACACATATCGATACAGTGGCTTCTGATGAGAGTAGTTACACGACTGTGAGGCCCTCCCCTGAAGCTACCTGAAGATGGCTAATCTAGAAACCAATATAGGGCACGGATCTCAAAGTTGACGGCGGTTTGACCTCGGCGTACGTAACGCCAATCGGGGAACCAGCGCTTGCTCCTCCGAGCGGTCTCGCGGATTAGGTCCTGTTGTTCGTGCAGTAAACGAGAGAACGAAGGATCTAGCTGTTGGCAGAGATGGCTCGGGATGATACGAACAAAGACTAAATTGACTCGACGCCTGCGGGGCGTCATATGTACAATGTATGGATGCTAAACGAAGCTCGCCTGTATCTCATGAAGGTGTAGTGATGTCATTGTCTTGCCGCCGCAGCGCGTGACTACACCTCCAACTTCCAACAGATCCATAGCAAGGACATTCGAATAGGAAGGGCTTCGATAGCAAGACGGCAATTGTTCATAAAGGGCCGCGGCAACAAAGATATTGGGAATACTACGTATATATACAACACGTACTAGCGACATTGACCGACTCGTTTCAATCCGATCGCTTTTCTGCGGCGCGTTTCTTGTCACCTTCAGTCTTTCTCAATCTGGCAAGTTCCACGCCGACGTCGTTCCGAAGTTGCCTATACATAGCTGGTTTGTAGCCAAGCTTGAAAAGTATTTCCAGATGAACGAAGAAGGGGGCAAGGATAAGCGCTGAGACGGAGGGTCAGTGTGTTTCCTGATTAAGGGTGATAAAGAGGTACCGTTGACTGGGTTGTCAAGCAGCGCAGGACTTCGTCCCTCAGCAAACTTATGTCCGCAGATCTGAGCAACCCATGATGCTATGTGCACTATGATGGCGACATTTGTGTGGTTAGCCCTCTGTGCAAAGGCATTTGCTGTTAAGATAGACAAAATCGCCTGGGGCGTGTAGAGGAACTGTAACGATTAACAGTGAGATCAGCGATGATAACGTATCTGAATCAACCTCACGGCTCCAAGTGGGTCAAGGATATAATAATACGCAAGCCATAAAAGCCCTTGCAAAGTTCCGTAGGTAGACTCAAATTTGAGATTGTCATTAAGGTCGTAATGAATCTGAGGAAGAAAAGTCGGGCTTGGCAAATCGCAGACTAGCACTTGAGCCGACCTATTGGAAAGTAGACTATGAGTAAAGGAGACTAAATGTCCGATTTATAGACCATACCACATGATGAGGGGAACGCAGATGATATGGATGACTATGTTGATGGGGTGGGAGTGGTAGGATCCATAGAAAGAGAGCTGGTGAAACTGTCAGAGGCAAAATACGGACTAAAAATTATGCCATACTTGTTTTCTGATGTCAAACAAGTCCGAGATGGCCATGGCAGACGTTGACAGCAGTGTCGGTATGGTCGCAGTGGCAGTGCTGGTTGTGCTCCCAGGTGTTGTGTTGTCGTGGCCCGTGATCACGTGTGGGCGACCACGTCATGCAAGCGATTTAGAAACATTATCCCCCTTTGCATTTGCACTTTCCTCCATCAAAATGGTCCGCTCGACTATCATAGTCCGTGCATCCGATGCATTACCCCTCGCCGCTAGCGTAGATGACGAACAGGTAGGCTGTCATCCAATGAATTCGCTTCGTTGCCACTCAAGTTTGCGTGCATTCGTGACCATGAGACCGAGCAAACCTTACAAGAGCATAAGCAGCAAGCGAAAGTGTTATTCAGGCGTCTTACATCGAACTCAGAACCGCGTCTTTCCATCGAAAGTGGTCCGTATACACACCAGTATGTTCTGCACCAGCCCTGCCCTACGAACTTAACGCGCTTAACAATGTGCCGCCCCTTGTAGCTATCTTATAGCCGACAATGTCGTATTTTTAACCATTGCCGACAAATCCTACCCGCGAAAACTCGCATTTTCCTACTTGGATGAACTCTCGAAGGAGTTCTCCACTTCGTATGGTCCAAAGGTTGAGACCGTCCGGAAGCCGTATGCATTTGTCGGCTTTGGTTAGTCACTGCAGTAAACTGCTTACGGGAGAGTGATTGATTGGATCGCATGTAGACACGTTCATGTCCAAGACTGCCAGGCTGTACCAGGACACGCGGGCAGCAAGCGGAGGATCTAACTTGGACAGACTCAATGACGATCTACAAGACGTGACTAGAATAATGACAAAGAATATGGAGGAGTTATTGTGGCGAGGAGATTCACTTGACCGTAAGTGTTCTGACGTAGTCCTGAGACACGATGCATGATGCAGTGACATAGGGATGTCGCACTTATCAACTTCGCTTCGCTCGGAGTCAGAAAAGTACCGCAGGGCAGCGCGCAACATCAACTTCAATGCCATGTTGCGGCAGTATGCACCCTTAGGTGCTATACTCTTTATTATAATCATTCTGCTTTGGTGGAGATTTACATGACATTCCGCTCCGATCTCTTTGTACATATTTCCCACGTGTATCCTTGCAGCTCGGCGGAGAATCATTTTCGAGTGCTATATGGGGCTCGGGCTGATGAAGGATAGAACCCTGCCGCCTGCAGGACACGAGGCTGGGGGCGCTGCAATATATATATCGGGCAACGCTCCATTACCACTCTTGTCCCTCGTTTTCATCTCTCAAGTGATTCATGTCATTGTATCAGCATCAGCGTGCTCCGAGCCCGTCACCGTATGCAACTCCAAGCCCACTCCCGTATGGGCCTCCTAGTCCTGTGCCGCCGAGTCAACCACTACAGCCACCACCAAATTCTGGTCCTGGAGGTCAGATCCAGCCGGGCACAATAACTTATACCACGTCCACCAGCCCTGATGGCAAAATCACCTACCATCCTTTCAAGTGAGTGCCGACGATCTCTTTGATTTGTTAGTGCGATGGAATGCTTATCACCTCGTGCCCCCGGCCATTCTAGGGCTGTACCAGTCAGGTTACTATCTCTCTTTTTGTCGATTGTAAGATGCTAGTATTCACGGCCTTTTCACCGCAGCTACCAGACGAGTAACGGAGTTGTGAGTGGTATACAGTGGGTACCAGCTGAAGCAACTAGTGTGATGCCTCAAGGGGCTCGGCAAGCAAACGCCGTATGTTGTTCAACCCTCCGCCCTGTGATCTCTGATGAAGGGGCAAACCAATCGATCAGGACTTCATGTCATCTTGGAATCGAGGGGGGGGCCGAGATGACAAGGCATTGAGGGAATGGTACGTGCCAGTGGCCTTGTCCCCGTTTAGCTTCGTCACTTCCTGACGGTGGGTCCGTAGGCAGAAAGATGAGGAACATCGAATCCGTAAGGAAGAGAAAGAGGCCGCGAGGCGCAGAAAAGAGAGAGAGCGCCGCGCAACGGATGCCCGAGGCCCGCCTGGCAGCCCGTATGGGGCTTACACGAACCCGATGAACGACCTCGAGAGGCGGATGGACAGCGTCGACCTCGGTCAACCTCGGAATGAACCATATAACAGTAAGCAAAGGGTCACCCATGCACCGAGGCTACCGTTACTCACTCGTCTTGCTTACCGTTCAATCGTCAGGATCGCCATATCAAGGCCCGATCGCGCCTCCATCGCCTAACATGGGGGCTTCGAACCTCGGTTATCCGCCTGCCCCAGGCCCAGGGTATCCGCCGTCAAACCAATACCCGCCATCTGGACATGGCCCCGACATCTACCGTGCTCCTTCTCCGTACCGCGGCGCACCCGTCGGTGCACCAGAGCAGGCTATCCTCTCGCGCTCTAGGGCCCCTTCGCCCAATCCTATGGGTGGGCCAGGCCCTGGGATGTATGGTCAGCGCGCCCCGTCGCCTATTCCCGGTGGAATGCCTCCGTACGGCGGAAACCGATCCCGTGCCCCATCGCCCATCCCCGGCGGTGCTCCCCCCGGCCAATATCCCCCCGGCCAATACCCTCCGCCGCTCAATCGCTCTCGTGCCCCGTCGCCCATCCCCGGTGGTGCTCCTCCTGGCCAATACGCCCCACCGCTCAATCGTTCTCGTGCCCCATCGCCCCTCCCGGGAGCACCTCCCCCTTACAGCGGGCAGCCCGGCTTCCCACACCCTAATGGTCCTCCCCGGTCCCCGCGTGTTGGTGGTGGCGCACCTCTAGCGCCAGAGCAACCGCATATGCTGTCTCCGCCCGATGGGTTCAGTCGTCCCGCGAATCTGGCTCAGTCATACACTTTCTTCGGCACCATGAAGATCCAGGACATGGATGACTTCTACGACAACATGCCAAGGATGCCGAAGGTGCTCGTTCCGCATGATGTTTACCACGAAGACTGGATTCGTTTCATCCAGGTAGGGTTGCATGACTTCTCTGTGTACCACGGGTTCAGTTAGCTGACGATGTCTCTGTAGGACCTGGCGTTAGCGTGGGCAGGCAAACTACCAACCTCAGACCAGAATCGCTCTTCGCGACCTTCAGCTGTCGCCGCGGAGCTAATCGACCTCTGGAACAACTCCTTCTTCACCATACGCGGTGTTGAAGTCGTCCTCTTCAAAGGCCACGAGCGACGCTCTGGTCCCTACATCGGCCAGATCGACCGCAGCCTCCCAGGCTTCGACTCGGATTCCGACTCGAGTGACTCGCTCTCAACCGACTCCTCCGGCCTCTCAGACAACAAATACGGGCGCGGTGCGGGACCCGGCTATTATGGATCGTACCCCGACTCGAAGCGAAGGAAAGCGGACCGCAGGGCTGAGAAGAAGCGTAAGAACAAGGAGAAGAAGGCCCGTCGTCGTGCCCGTGAGCGCGAGAGGACGTATGCGCTTTACATCAGTTGTATCACCCCGCGTGACGGAGCCCTTGGCGCTCCCTATTGATCAGAGAGGTTAAGAACTGAAGTATTGAAAGTCACTGATGGCAAGATCCCATGCTTCTATATGTTCCAGTACCCACGCACGTTCTACAACTACACTTCCACTTTTTTGATTTACAAATTGAAATACCAATGTGACTGAAATTTGTACTCTTGATATCGCCGACGTAATGATAAACATTGTTGGTTGTACTCGATAATAAGGCAGGCGTCACTAGGAACCGGCATGGTTTACATAATCCTCTAACCTTAGGGTTTAATATTATTTTTGCTTCTCCTCAATATACACCAATCTAAAAAAAATTCTGCCACGGGGTATCTGTAGAAGAAGGTCACATCTACCAATGCCCCGTGCCAAAAACAGCATTTTTTGCAATGTGAAGGAGAAGAAGAAGTGGAAGTATTTGCAGCGCATAAAATCTGCTTATGTAACCCTAGCTGGTTCCTAAGTGACGCCTGCCTTATACACGAGTCGCACGTAGTACGTAGGATTCGACCTCGATTACGCACGCAACGCAACGCACGGAACCAGACTCGGAACGGAACCAGAAACATGTAGGTAAAAGCAAATAATGCTAAAGTAAAAGGAGCTACGATCGGTAACTACAACTCAGTAGCCTCCTCTACCTCGACCGCGTCCTCGCGATGGGCCTCCGCGCCCTGAGCTATATCCTCCATCGTACATGTTGGAATTGTAGCCACTCGAATATGTTGAAGCATTAGTAAACCCTCCTCCGCTGTTTCCATAACCATAACCTCCACCACCACCACCACCACCATTATATCCCCCTCTATCGCCTCTACCGTATCCGCCTCTGCTCGAGGGCCCAGAGTGATATCCGCCCCTATTGTATGAACTAGACATCGGCCGGGGTGGGATTACCCCACGGCCATTCGAGTAAGAGTTTCCGCCACTGTACGTGGATGGCGGTGGATATGTTCGAGATCCGTACCCCTCCCTGTATTGATGAGGTGGGGGTGGCCGAGAAGAGTATGAAGGGGGACCGTGCGAGTAATCATTAGAGTAGCGACCCCTCCCATTATTATATGATGGCGGTTGAACGTGGTGCATCGGACTCGCATAGGGTGACGCATGGCCACCGTGACCGTAATCGTGGTTGTTATAGCCACCTCTGCCCCTATGAGGCCGCCCCCCGCCCCCACGCAAATCGTCGGAAGAAAGGATGCGAGGTGGGCGGCGAACTCCAGGGAGAAGGGTCGAACGGTGTGGGCTCAGTTGTTTGGGGAAAAGGTAGATAGCTGATAGAGATCGATCGTGTTTTAAATCGGGTTGATCTTCGTCGATAAGAGGGCTATAGTAAGTAGAGCCAGGTATACAGTCGGGGTCTGGGAGCATGCTTCCACTGATGCCCTTACTGGCGTCAACGTCAATGGGAACAGGCTGAAATCGCTCATCACTATAACTGACTATGCTGGATCGACAACTAAACTCACTTCTTGCTTCTTTTTCTTCCCATATAGGGCCTCGAGAGAGGGGTACAATGAATGTTCCTCTGATGTAAAGATGGCATTGTTGCCCCAGGTGTTACGTCGAACTTCGTCATCCGTCAGCTTGGGGTAGTGTACCGCCATTGCATCCAAAAGACGCCTCGGATCGATAAACGGTAGAAGGGCCACACCCTGCCATGCCATTCGTTTGCCATTCATGTCGATATCGAATGAAGTGGGATAGAAATCAATGATAGGCGAGTCCTCAGCCATCATCAGCGTATGGAAGACTTCTGGTATGTGTTTCCGGCTACCAATCATAAATCAGAACAGCGTTCGCGCTTGTTTATCAGAACTGACCTTGCCGCCGGAAACACCCCCATCAGTTGTTCAAAGGGTTGAAAAGGTTTGCCAAGTTCGAATCGTACATCCATCTTGTCTACTCTGTCGAAATCGACGGCAAAGGGAGCGAAATGGAAAGGATAATACCATTGCCATGAAGGTGTCTGCATTAGATATCAGCAACAGTGAACGGTAAGGGTAGAGATGTAACCGTACGCCTTGGTAATAGTACGCGAGCACCCAAGCTAAACCCTGGATGTAATAGGTTGTGATTCTGCAAGGACATATTATGAACGTGGCGCTTATGGTTACAAATAAGATAACGTACTTTTTCTTGAAGTCTTGATCTGTGTACTCGACCGCAAATTTTTGCTGGTAGTAACGTTCCCTATATCCGGGTTCCCACAACCTAGGAAACGTTTGAGGCGCAGGCGCGGGGACAAATATTGCAGGATACTCACCGGACCGTATCTTCCTGCTCGACGGTTCCATCAGCGTTGACCTTATAGGCGAGAGACCTTTGTGCAGACGCTGTCTCGGCGTCTACATCATCGCCTCCAACGGAATCTTCATCTATAGTGGTTTCGGTTACAGCCTCAAAGGACCGCTTCACACCCGCTGTAGGCGCAACCTCAGTAGCAGTGGATACGTTGCCCATCTCAACCGCTGCGACACTGGTGTCATCCGCATGAGCACTGGCGAGCAGGGTCTCAGGATCACTAGTTCCAAGCCCAGGAACTTTAACATCCAATTCAGCCGCAGTCACAGGCCCAACACTAAAGTCCACAGGTGCTGCCGGGGGTGGCGGGGGAGCTACGATAGGTTTGGGAGGCTGGGCGCGGGACTTTACTGGCATGAGCGAGGCCAACTCAGCCTTCAATGTCTCTGCAGCACTCAGATTGGCCATCCGAATAGCAGCGCGATTTGCGACAACGTCACGATTAGAGCCCCCAAGAGCCCATGCTGCGGCACCGGCATTGTTGACCGCATCTGCATCTTTAATGCCTCCCATCCCAATTGAGTCCGCTTTCACAGCGAAGTCACCCAACCTCCGAGGAGCATTTAGATCGGCTGTCAAGTTTAGGCTGGGCGAAGGTCCGGTCACAGTACTTTGAGCTTCCACCCTGCGACGTTTCGCATTCTGATTCTGGGTCTGACGTTCTTCGTCTAGAGGTTGATATAAACACTGCCCAGGGACGATGGACTAGCACTGCTTACATTCACGACGCCTCCTAAAGATGTCATCTTCACGCCTTGCAAGGCCATCAAGAATAATCTGGGCACGATGCAGTACTAATTGTCCATTATTGGTAACGTAGCCATCCATTCTCGGAAGTTCATCTCTCCAAATTTTGAGTAAGGTATCGATTGCGCCCTCGCGAATCTCAAGTGAAGGAAGGTGGGGCAAGAAGTCATTGCCGACAAAGAATATTAAGAGCACCCAGTCATCAATCGCCATCTCAAGATTAAATGGAAACGGAGCTTGGACGACGTTAAGTTCGGATTCCAAGTACTCGCGCAGAATGCTGACGTCGAGGAAAATAAATGGTTTCTTCTCCGAAGACGTGGGCTTCTGTATTTCCGATTTCAATGCAGTACATTGGGCGGCAAAGTGTCCTTCTTGGCCACAAATTCGACACGCTGTGGCGCTGGTAGAATCAGCAAACACATCCTCCCGTAGAACCCTAAAATGAGGCTCGTGCGTCGCGAGTGCGAGCATGATAAGGTCGGCGTCCTGCAATAGCAATGTGAGTGACACACGCATGGCAAGAGAGGTATAAGCTTACTAGACCATAGATGACGTGACGAGTATTAGGGTCGTGTCCTCTATTCGCCCTCTGTCGACGAATGTAATCCATAATCTTATGTTCGCCCTCACCAGGGACACTGGCATCCGAGATGATTACTTCAAGCTGAACACTTGTGAGCATAAACAGGCGTAATGATCAGAATGTGTGACCCACCTGCTTCCAACCGGGGTCACTGTTCAACTTTTGGACAACCCAATACCGTAGCGACTTGGCCAGTAACTCCATGAATGGGGTGCCTGGTGTGATAGCATTAGAATCCCACGGCTTCTTGTTTTTATCATCGTCGCTGATAGTCTTCCCCATCGCTGGATACAGATGTTAACGTAGTAACAGGATAGTGTATGCGGCAGGCTCACATTCCCATAGAGCCACGGACTCTTTGCGAGCTTCCTCTTTCTCATGCGCCTCCTGTGCGGTACGAAAACGACGTGAGCGTTGCTGGTTCATCTTCGCGCGAGGAGCAACCCCATCTTATTGAGATGGAAGGTTAATGGCTGTAAGTCAGGCGCCTAGACGGTGAACTTACCGATGGCCATAAATAACAGTTTTCGAGGCCGAACCATGTGCACAACACGCTCCGTGTACTTGAAAACTTCGATCATCATCTCACCTTCCGTCTCCGG
>QFEZ01000095.1:166272-184097 GCA_003316425.1 Russula lepida
CTGTCAGGACAGGCAACCACGAAAGAGACATTCCCGATGGGCGGCTCACGTACGTTACATCGCATCGCACGCCACCATCGCACCAACGTGCGCAAGTACATTGTATCACAAGCGCCGCATTTTCTTCGCCCTCGTCCCTCCGATCTTGATAGGTGTAACGTCCGTAACGCGAGTGACGAAAGGGCGGACCTCATCTCCCTCGCTCGTCATAAGCGCCTTGAACACCGCCTCCCTACCTTGTCCAAACCCCTTAAACAACACCTCGAAGCGCGGCCCAGAACCAGCGACGGCACCCATCTCGACCGAGAGCTGCTTAACGCGAGCAAAAGCACGCACGGCACATTGATAGCCTGCTTCGTACCCGGAGCGATTGACGCCTTTGAAGCCGCATGAGCCGCCGGTCCAGTTACCGGATTTGATTGGGCGGCCTTGTGGATCGCTCATTATTATGTGGGTGTTGTTGTGCGTGCATGAGATGTGGATACGGTGGTTTTCGATTGAGGTATTTGGGGAGAGGTTGAGACGTAGAGGGTTGGTCGTCGTCGCGCTGGTATTGGTGGTGGTGCGGGAATAGGCGACGCTGGTTGGTGGTTCGTTGGCCTCGGCTGTGGGACGAAAGATATTATTGGAAAGGTAGCGCGGCGATGGTAATGATGATGATGATATGGGAATTCGTGTAAGATTCGAAGAGGAGGCCCGAAGAACACGTAGGGCCATAAAGAAGTTGAGTGAGTTGTCTCGGACTACGTTCGGACTCCGATCGCACCCAACCCACCAACTCGACCGTTCCGGCTTTCCTCCAAATCACAACCCATTCATCCCGTCCATGGCGGTAACACATTATCGCTTCTTCCGTCACTAATCCGCGACTTACCAATGCCCATTAACAGTTCTCCACCGCCTTTTACAACACATTCGTCAAGCGAAACAGTAAGCCCGATTTTCTCTTTCCTCTTTGTTATGCGTCCTCGTTCTAACCCTCACCCCACAGGTGTCTACGTGACCTCCATCTTTGTTGGAGCTTTCGCTTTCGGTATTGGCTTTGATGTCGCCGTGTCCAGGTTTTGGGACAATTGGAACCGCGGGGTATGTTCAAAGCTTACCTCTTGTATATCGTCATCTGATGAGTCAATGACTATTTGCTTCACCACTCTATACAGAAACAATGGAAGGATATTCGACATAAATATGTTCAGGAGGGAGACTCGGAGTGAAGATCCGACCACGGTGTTAGACTATCGCGAACTAAAATATACACACTCGTGAACCAATTCTCAAATGAAGGATTCGATTGTAGTTCAACTTGAAATCTGGGTACCGTGTGAGAATCTAATACGCAATAATCAAACGTCCCATGCAGGACCACAGGCAATCTATAGGGTGAAGACATTGAAACCAGGGAACAGAACCGCCCGCAAACATGTACGGTACTTGTTGATGTCGCAATATATACATGCGGTGTCATTATTACCATGGCGGCGGAACTCATCGAAAAGACATGACCGTGATGTGTGCGAAACAGACATGAAGGGATATAGTTATGTGCAACAGGGAGAACATGAAATAGGAGCAAGTGGCTCGAATAGATGCAGTGCTTAAAACAAGCCAGAGAAATAAAAGCAACGATAGACAAATAATAAAAAAGAATAGGCACGAAAAGAAAGCGATGGCAGTCAGGTGGAGAGATACCCCCAATCGTCGGGATCTCCCAGCTTCATGATTTCTTGAAAGACGCGCTTCGAATCGGTCGATAGCGACGGCAGCAAGTCCCTCGCTATATTGAGATCACCGCGTGACTTGATTTGCCTCAGTCTCTCGTCGTTGTAGATCTTCTCGAGCGATTCTGCAAGGCTCTTCAGCCCGAACAAAAAGCCGCGATCGGGTTCTCCGGGATTGTGTGGAGGAAAGCGCGCATAGATCAACCCCGTCTCGGAGTCAACGTCTGCCGTATAACCCTTTCCGCCCTCGGCCTCCGACGAAACACGATTGACATAACCCTCTGGGTATGTCAGCCAGTCGTGGCCAGTCGTCATGTGTGCAAAATCGACAATGCGGATGTTCACCTCGCCACGACGGCGCTTGGGTGAACACGGATGGTCTATTGGCCCGCCAAGCACGTCATCACTGTGTGAGCGTCGGAGGGAAGTGGACGAGAGGTCCGGAGACGGCTTTTCTGCAGTCTGATATCGCCTCCGGTGTCGCTCTAGCGATTCGCCACGATGTCTGCGTGAGGTGGGATGGTCGGAATAACTGTCACCTAATGCCTCTTGGACCTCGTGATCGCCATCGTAGATGAATAGGAGACTGCAACCATAGAAGCGGAATCCTTTTAAGCGGTTGATGATACGAGCGAGTGCATAGATCTTGCCCAGGATACCTGGGATCTGGTAAGCGAGCAGGCGTTCCCCATCGTACAAGAAAGACCCGAGGGCAGCAGAAAATTCGTCTTTCTTAATTTCTCGACCTTGGTACTTGTCCTGCGTCACATAGGACTGCGTTACGTGATCCCAAACCTGATACAGTGTCAGTAAAGGTTGATTAAACAGGCAGGGGCGAGCACTGGCACACGGATGCGGAGAAGGCAACTTGGGAACACCCTGTGGACTCCAAAAACGATAAATGCGCATCAACTCACCTGCATTCCACAGATCCTCACCCCCTGTGACCTGCTTGTCGTTCTGTCGCACTTCTTGCGCTGACTCTTCTTCTTGGCCGCCGTAGCATCCACTCCATACTGCCGCGTTCCCATCTTAAGATCCAGCACGCAGGGACGCTTCAGGCGGCCGGTAAGGTCCTCCATGAGAATGAAATGGTTCTGTCGTGTAACGTCGTCATCTGACTCCCTGCGGCGAATAGAAGAATGAGGACCCTCCAGTGGTGAAGGATGTCTCACTCGACCGAGCCGTGGTGAGTTGATGGTGGCCGCACGGGAACAGCTGCGCCGCCGGATCGCCACACCATTACCGTCAAGTCGGGCTTCATGCTCCTCGTCAAAGTCAAAGAGATCCTGCGCTCCACTGGTGCTTGAAGCTACTTCGTGAAAAGCCCTCATCTTTGCCACGCTTGTCATGTCCTGCTCACTCTGAACGCGTCGCAGGGAATCAACCTGCGCAAGAACCTCCTCGGCCTTTAGCCGGTCAACACGACCGGGCTTCTTCCGTCGTCGTGCCATAGAACCGATCCTGGAGACAACACCATCGCTTTCTCCTTCGGCGTCGGCAATTTCGCCCTCATCTTCCGTGCGTACGCCACCGTTCCATCGGCTACCTTGGCGTCGCTGGAACCTGCGCATGACCGTGCTAAATACATGGTCTTTCAACTTTGTGTTGACCGTTGTTGACCCGAGTCCACCAAACCATCCGCCTCCCGGCGTGGGCTGGGCAGCATGAGGCGATGTTGGCTGTGTGTGAACCGCATCAGAAGAAATTGAGGGTATTTGAGCGCGTGTAGGGTCATCGTCCGTATCAGCGTTATCGCCCCCGACGAAGAACTTCCCGCGTACCGGAGTGGGAAGTCGGCCCTGTAGCACCTTTGTAGACACATTTGGCGAGTTGGCAGGGGTGGCAGGAATATCAGTGCCGTCCCCAGGTAGTGCCAAACCTCGATGCGTCAAGGGGCTTGGACTCGACGAGGTAGACCCCGCCTTGCTCTGAGAACCAGGCGAACCAAGGTCTGGGTTCGACGATGTGACGGCAAGGAAGGGACGTCGTGGGTGTTGGGTATGGAAATGAGCACCATGTGAATGAGCACGGCTACGTGATCCGCGAAGTATCCATTCAGGAATAATATGACGGTTACGATCAAGAATAACTTCCGGGAGCTCGGCCTCGTCATCATCACTTAGGGCTTCTTCTTGCACTTCCGATGCTAATAGCGCGTCGCGTCGTTTAACAGGCAAAATAGAGGAGTCTGTGACGGAGTTGTGAAGAGGAGGCCGAGCAGGTCCGGAAGCCTTAGGCTTCACCGAAGACTCCTTACTCTTAGGTACCTTGCGGTAACTAACGAGCATGACACCTAAGTAACGAGGAATGAAGTCGAGTAGTGGGGGTGCTTCACGCTCAACAGCCTCGTAGAACAAATTCTCCCTTGAAACGAGGGGCTTCACGTTTTATGTAAATATAAGTAATGTACGACAATAGAACCCTACTCACCTTGCACACCGCCCGCTTAGTGAATTTGTATATCGAGGTGTGTCCACCCACCTGGTTTCGAAACGGACGTAACGGTATATGCGGCAAGACATCCTCTGACGGGTCAAATTGAGTGTCATACTCATCAACACCAATATCCTGGTCGACGGGCGTATGTCCAGACATGCCATGATATCCATCATCCATCGACCACGTCACACCAGAATTTGAGTCAATAGGTTCTGGTGGAGAAGGTGGGGACGACGTCGATGCGGTGCTGCTGACCGAAGCGGATTCCCAAGCAGACTCATCCTCGGTAGTCCACGGGGAGGGGGTGGTGACAGGATCGCGGTATCGTGGGCGGGGAGGTGATTGTGGCTCAGTACGAGCGGGGGTTGGGGGGCGTGAGTGTGTGATTTCGGAATTACGAGCACGATTGGAAACTGACGGCGGGAAGAGAATACTAGGCGCCGCAAAATCCGAACACGGCTGATGTTGTGAAGTGGGGATAGGTGTGCGCTCGCTTGGCGAGCGAGGAAGTGATGGGTTTGAAGGAGATGTCAAGATAGGTGTAAGACAGAGGTCACGACAAGACAGAGTGTGAGGGTCTGCAGGAGTGGCCCGGGGTAGGACCGCGCTAGGCTTCTCCGGTCGTTGACGATCACGGGGTCGACCGCGAGCGTCTTGTTGCTTGGCTGGATCTTTGGTGAATGGTGTCCGATCAACGAGACCTCCATCCTTGGGTAGATCAGCACACTCCTTCCTACTCGACTCGCCGCCGCGGTGTTCTCGGGTTGTAACGACTATACTATCACGAGTGCGAGGTCGGTCAAGCGCAAGGGAACTCCGGTCCCTGCGGAGTGCGGCAGCTTCACGCTCTGGCCAGTCTGCACGCTTGACAAACTCAAAGTGGCCTATGACGTCGTCATCGTCATCAACAACCGAACGAGAGTTTATTCGACGTCGTGAGGGAGAACAAGCCCTCGAAAATACAAGGGGGTTGATGATCTCCGTCGCGGGCAACGATACCGACTCTTTGAATAACTGGAGGGAGTCAGCAACCTTACGGCCGATACCTGCTGCGTTGTTCTGAGGGGTGCGAGAGCGAGAAGAAGGAGAAGGGGATGAGTCGGGAGAAGATATCGGACTTGGGGGGGTGGACGGCCGTCTTGATAAAGGTTTGGACGGACGACGAGGCGAAGTTGGGAATGTGAGGCCCGGACGGGTGGCATAAATGGCAGGAATGGGCTGCGATCGCGGAGCAGACTCGCGGGGGCTGACACGAGGCCGAGAAGATGGTGTGGAAGGATTGGCGTCCGATGATGTTGAATCAAGGAAGGCACGATCGACATCGGATTTGTGATGATGTGTAGACGGGAGGGGGAGTGGCTCAGAAGGGGAGAGATCAGATACAGGGCGTCCCGGGCGTGGGGACCTTGAGAGAGAGGATGAGAGAGGTGGTGGCGGAGAAATGTCTGTAGAATCAGGGGGGGAGTGGACGAGGTTGCTAATGCACTGATAGACGGACGTCATGGATCAAGGCAAAGGGTTGGCCGCCCTGCTTCACTTTTGTCACGTAGAGATGAAATGCGATCTTGGAGTTGTCGTGGAGAGGAAAGGAAAGGAAATGAATAAAATACGTGTAGAGAAAAAAAAAGATGGGCTAAAGTGAGGCGAGGCCGGGCGCCTAGACTCATCCCAGATGACACACACACACCCAACGATATCGGAGATCCGCCCTCTAAAGCCTGTTTCTCCCCTCTAATCCTCCTTTCGTCCCCTCCTCCCCTCCTCCCCTTCACCCTCATTCTCTCAACTGATTCCTGGGCGAGCATTCACTCACTCATTTCACCATTCTTCGATAATGTCGCCAAAATTGATCCAAGCCCGTGTCGGGCGCACGTGTGCCATTCCGTCATTACACCCATCACATTGACGCCGCAAAACACTACTGGCCTCCCTCTTGTATTTCCCGCATCCACCCACGGGTTAGCAACGAATCACAGCATGCACGAGCCCCATCCAATGGGCGAGAGGGACTATTCCTGGCAACCCTTATCGCTCCCCACACAGTTTCCTTGGCCACTAACAGGTATTTTTTCTCTCTATCTATAATACCCGAATATTTCTGCAACTCTTTCCTCTCGGTTCCTCCCGGTATGCCCCGCTGTCGACTCCGCGGCCTCCTCTTGTCTTGACCTGCGTCTGGTAGATACGTCCCTTACACGCGCCTTATTATTATGGGAAATGAACTTCTTATCGGTTCAAACATGTCTTTTCCGGACCCCTTATTTCGTCATCTTTCGTTCAATTGCGTCCTCGATTGGCACGCATCTGACAAACGTGCGTCTTACTCGCTCATTATTGGCTACCTCAAGCCTGCTTACCTCCCTCATTACGGCTTCCCTGACCGTCCCCCGCTTTCGGCTGGGAATGTTCATTCATTTGGCGCTGGCGCATGGGACATCCTTTCTCGGCCTTACTTCCTCACCCAAGCTGCATGTCGTTGGCATCCGATCACCTGGCTGTATATGTTATTCACTACCGACGGCTACGCCGTGACGCCATACACACGTTTACATCCATTCGCATTCGAGGCTCATGCACTCCTGTTTTGTCCCTTTTTTTTCGTTCCGGAGCCTGGACCTCATGATCTTGCTATTCCGGAAGCTTATACCCTCACACTCTTCCGTCCACGGCTACGCCAGCAATGCTTTCGCGTTCGCGGGTGATTGCGCAAAACATGTCCCCTTTTGTCCACCTGTACATCTCCGAAACTGCGGTCATACAGTACATGTGCCAGAACGAGCGTCAAGTTTCAACAATCGGGTATTGGATTCGCCGAAGGTCCTTACGTCGTCGTTCTTCCCCAAATTTTATGGATTACAAATCTGCTTGGACATGCTCTAATTCTGGAACATAACGCTGTGTTATCCATTACCAGCCCCCGATAACGGACTATACCCGAATCTGACCGATGCATTTATACCAACAACGCATTTAGCAGTGACAAGGTTCGACTATTTGATGTTATCCAAAAGGATCAATACGTGGCACACATCCGTTTATATCTTTGGTATGGTCCGTATCATCTTGGGCATTTAGCTCTGCAGAGCGCGCTTGTAATTTGTAATTACTAACAACGTAATAAAAAGGTACCAGAAGTAATTGCTTGCTCTTCTCTTATCTGAACTTTGCTATCGTTACGTAATATTTGGCAAGTCAGGTTCTTATCAGTCACACACCCGATAAAAATGTCGCTACCTTCATCCCTGAAGAAAAGTGGGTTATTCTCTGCGTATTTGAAGTTGGTGGCAGAAAATCATCCACACCCTCATCTTGTCGGTTTCAGATCTACATAATTTAGCGATTCTCCATTTCGCAAGATTGAGGCACCTTGCTATAGCTCCACGTTTCAATGGCTGGCCCAGTATTACACTCATGCAGTCTACGTGAGGGTCCGAATCCATCTGCTGTCCTGGTTACTGTATCCCATTTAGCTTGCGGATCGCTCGTCGGTGCTTGCCGATGATGATTCAAACTTTCACTCCAATGGCACTGTCATGGGACGAAGATCTCACTTTCTGGTCAGCAATCCTATAGCTAATCAATCTGTTTGGGCGCGCATTAATAGTTTCCAAGGCGGCTCCCTGGTCTGGCCGCTGGTCCTGCTTCTTCCTGGGTGGCTTGGAACCGTGACCAGTGGCCGGCCTGGATAGACTGATCGCTACTACTCACCCCCTGGCCTCACGCGGAATGACTTGTTCCACATGCGGCATGTCCATTTGGCCACCTCCCCTGATGTCGCAAGATTAATGCCACCTGTCGCCATTTATTGTTTTCGTTCAGCGAAAGGCTCCTCAGTTGAACCTTGATCTGCTATCATGGCTCGTCATCCCTTGAAGTAGATTTTAATATGATGGGGAAGGAGCTGGCCATAAAAATACCCCCACAGAAACCATCGCCAAGGCAGGGTTGCTGGCGGTGATTCTCCAGCATCAGTAACAAGAAGAGATGGTTGGATCTCGATGATGCGATCCCCGTATGTCATTTGTGTATTGGGGACCACTCAAAGTCTCACGTATGGCAGTCGTTGCCACGCATAGGCGCAGAATTATTAGGGTCACTTTTGAGAGATGTGGCTACGGTAGTTATTGAAGACTGATGGAGGATGGGCCACGTCGTCCTCGACGGCGCACGTGGGTGTGTGCGGCGCTGACAATGACCCGTGCGTGGTTTGGCCACCAATGGGCGAACTGGAAAAGGTTTTAAATTCGCTCGGGAGACACTAATGGTTGCGCAGTTCTTTCGCATCCGTTCCTCGGAGATGTCCCTTGCGGCGTCGCGGGTTTACATGGTTTCATTACAGCGCTTGCCGATGCTTCGTGTGCGGCACTGGATGGATGTAGATGGTGCACGTTTCTCTTTGCGAGAGGGCTGTACGCACGTTCAATATCTGCTCTCTCTACGGCTTTCCCTACCCCGTCTTTGCGTGCCTTATCTGTCCACGGTTGCCACGTGAACTGGAGTCACGTCCGAGTCTGTCGCACGCTGTATCCTCACATGACCTTGAAGGAGGCGTCTCTACATTCTCCTCATTTGCGTACACGGCGGACAGGTTGTGCAAATTAGAAGTAGAAGTACACCCCTTTCCGTGTCTCTGGCGCTTGGATCTATAATTTCCGAATGCTTATCCAGTAACAAGAACCGAAATCTGTTCATCCGTTTCTGGGGCTCTCTTTTGTTTTTCCAAATTCTTTACAACAATCGTGAAGCTCAACAGTTTTGGGCAGTTATTTGAAATGATCAACTGTAACTCACACCTGACGATGAATACAATGAGCGTGACGCGATCTTATGATGTACAAATTAGTAGCGAGCGCAATACGTAGCCAATTCAGAGGCATGAGTTAACGGACTCCAACTAGTTGCTTCTCTTGCCATCACAGGAAATGCCCCGGGTTGGGGTGTCGTAAACCTGAAAGCTAAGGAAGGGTGAATCGAGCTTCGTTGCCGTCATGCGAGGGCGCACAACTCTTGGCGAAACCAATATGCCGCGGATAAGACAGGATAGGAGACGATAAAGTTTTCTCTGTGCCGCCCAAGGCGCTGCCCGTTGCGCCCTAATCGTGTGCACAAGACGAAGTTGGAAGACGTACCCATCCAATCGACACTTCCAAAGGCAAATTATCTGGCGGTGGTGTAGTGAAGGCCCAGGCCAGTTCAACTAGGCAACCATGCCCAAACGAACGCGAACATCTAGTTCTCAGGGCCAGGCAGTTGGCGCTGGGTATCATCTCCGTGGGTCGGGGCATAGTGGGTACGGGGTAGTTTGGAGAGCATTTAGGGGAGCGCAAACACGCTCCATTTGCGCATGTTGATAGGCAAGGGTAGAGACTGCGGTCATCACGACTCCACCGCTGGAAGACCCACCTAATGACGTCCCGGCGGGCCCTTCTGTTCGGCCCCAGAAAATCTTCCAGTGTCTGTCAGCTCGCTTCCGAGGTCCCTGAGCTCCAGCAGCCGAGCGGGGTCTGTGTAAAGAGGCTGTGAGCACGTCGGCAAGAGTGGGGAGAGTCGGCTGTGTAATGACGTTGTGAGCCGGCACCTCAAGCCTCAGGCCTCATGGCGTGTAGCGCACAATCAGTTGTCAGTCGTGAACCTGTGAAGACACCACATTGCACACACCACGCACCTTCCCTTCACCATCCTCTTTCTCATTCTAGTGAACTCTGGCTCGATTCCTGACCACCCTCAGGACAATGACTGACTCTGTACCCTTCGATGGCGCACCCTCTTTACCGCCCGCACGAGAGATACCCGCTACATTCATGGCAAGTTTGCGTAGCTGGTCAGCGCCCATGGCCATGATATTACGCCTCATTTTGATTATTTTGCCAGGTGGGCTGCAGGCGAAAAGGAGGCTGCCTCTAGTGAGGAACGATTACTGAGGTATTCGATAAGGTTGGCACACGCGTTCCCTTCGACCGCTTATTCTTCTCCAGGAGATTGCCCTTCTTTCGATCCAGGTCATCGTCATCGATATCTACCAGTTCGGAAGATGAGCCCGTGATTGCGCACAGCGAACGAGTCCCCCTCACTAAACCTAAGCATTATCTCAACACCCTCGCCATCAAGTCTACCGCTCCCTCCTCCGATGCGCCGCCGCCTGCCGTATTGTTGCACGGCTACGGTGCAGGCTTGGGCTTTTTCTTCCGCAACTTTCCCGCGCTGGCTCGGTGGGCCGGCATGCGAGGAACATCCGTGTATGCCGTCGATTGGCTCGGCATGGGCCGCTCCGCGCGCGTGCCATTTCGCATCCGTGCGAAGCGCGACGACATTCCTGGGCGCGTGCACGAAGCCGAGTCGTTCTTTGTCGAATCGCTCGAGGAATGGCGCGAGCGTCTCGGGCTAGAAAAGATGACGCTAATCGGACACTCGCTCGGCGCGTACTTCAGCACCGTCTATGCGCTGCGATACCCGGAACGGGTGCATAAGCTCCTTCTGCTTTCGCCCGCTGGTGTCCCTCGCGATCCGAGTAATACTGTGCCGTCGAGGGAGATGCTTGATAGACAAATAACGGGTGAGGATGGAGATGTAGCGGCGGACAGCTCGCGCCTGGCAGCACTCGAGCAGGAACAGAAGGCGGAGAAAACGAAGGAGCCTTTCACGCGTAGGCTATTTACGCATTTGTGGGAGGAGGGCTGGAGCCCCTTCCAAGTGGTGCGTTTTAGTTTATTTTGGGGTCCGATGCTGGTAGGGAAGGTACGTGTTGACTCCTACGTCACTTTCGTTATCGGCTTCTGACCATGTCGGCATAACAGTACTCTTCTCGCCGCTTCGGCGCCTTGAATGAAGACGAAACGCGTGATATGCATCACTACATTACAAACATTACCCTCGCAAAGGGTTCAGGCGAATACTGCATTTGTCAGTCTCCATTGCTCTCTGCTTCGTATCATCTCAAGCGTTTTCCAGCGCATATATTGGCTCCTGGTGCCCATGCACGCATGCCTTTGGTAGACAGGGTCGCAGCATTGACAATCCCCATAGCCTTCATCTGTACGTGCCTCTTGCTGTGTGCGCTGAATATCGCTAAGTGATACAGATGGCGAGCATGACTGGATGGACCCAGTAGGTGGCATAAACTCCATCGATAATCTCAAGCAGGCAGGGAACGATAGAGCCCGTATGTATGTTGTGCCTCGCGCTGGGCACCATGGTAAATCCTCCACCTTTCTCGCTTACCCTTGGTGCTAGCTCTGACTTGGTGATTGGCAACAGTGTACCTGGACAACGCGAAGGCAGTGAATAAGCTGCTCTTAAGGGAGCTTGATGAGTGACCCAAATCCGCTTGATTTTCTGTTCTCGGGATTCACGTTAGAGATATATACGTAGTTTTAATTTGAGCCTTTGCACACTGTTTTCATCCTTACCACAATGTTTTGATGACTTCACGAGTAACAGAGGGAAAGCCACGATAATTCGACCCATCGATTAAGAAGCGCCCGTTGGTGTTCTTGCCTTTGTTGCCTTTGATTCCTCTGGAGCGCATTCAGTTGGGCACTGTTGTCTGCAAAGTCCTAGATTCTCTGTGGTAACATTTGATTTTACTGCACCCCGTCCTACAATGGGTAAAAACAAGAACAAGAAATACGATATCGCGAGCCGGCAGGAGAAGATTCTCAAGCGGATGGCAAAGCCGTTGTACAAAAAGTCAGACGATTCGGCGTATCTCGTGATAACACAACCATTTGGCATGCGTCCCAATCCTGCAGAACGGGGAACCGTGGACGTCAATAGGCTCTCTTCGTGGATTTCTTGGGCGTTTCGGCGAGACTCTGTCGTGGACACTGTTTACGCTATGTCGACGGTTAGTTGAACAGTCGCTCAGTTCGCATCCTTTCCGAGCTCCCCTCAGAGGGACGAAGTCATCGTCAAGATTGCAGAGGGGGTTCATCCAGCTGTGATTCTCGGGAAGCACAAATACAAGAATATCCTCAATGACGGCTGGCCTTGGGACCCAAGTCCCGAGTCGTGCGTGTTTATATATGACTACCAGAGCAATGGTGATCCTTCTGGTCGTGCGTATATTATGATTCTCGCTGATCCACGTGCATTGAGTCGGTCAACGTTGTAGATAACTGGAGGGAGTACATAGCGTCGGACGTGGATACACCACCTCATTATTTTCGAAATCCGTCTCCCGTACCGACCTGGGCTTTCAGACCATCACATCTCGCCGGTTTAGCCCTCACATTACCCGATTCTTTGCCACAAACTCCGGAACCATCACCTGAACCACCTTCAGGCGCTCCAAGCCATACTGGAAGAGAGGATGTGAAACCGGGACCAAGTTACTCCTCCTGTAGGTGGTGCCATGCTTCTTTGTTCTCCATTTGCTGTCCAAAGACCACATGACGGACATCACGACAGCAAAAGTTACCTCCTCCGGATCTTGCGGCGGCGGCGTAAAGATTGAACATTCTAGTCAAACTAACTCATCGATCATGCCAGGAGAGCCCCGTAAGGAATATTCCCCAACAATTGCCAATCATTGCTCAAGGTGTTGGTAGTCCATGAGCCGGCTCAGGCACTGAGAGATCAGATAGCGCTGCTCAACGCCCACCGCTCCGACTCCCAAGGCGCGTGCACTCTTCTCTGTTACTCGATGTAGGTCTCATATGACATGTGGCTTACTCCACAGCGGGCATACGTGTCAAACAAGAGCCATTTGCCCAAAACGAACACGAACTCAGCGACTCGGGTCCGATGCGTAGCGAGGCCAACGATGCCTCAGCCACGGAAGCCGGCATTGGCCATTCCAGTGAGTCTGAAGGGGTGCTCGTCTCACTGCGCTCGTTTGACTTCATGGACATAAGATGCTCCTCCACTGGGTGTTAAGCAGGAGCCCCGGGATGACCAGTCGCGTGCATCTGTTGCCTGGCCTTCTAAAGCGCTCTGGGACGAGTGGGCTCGCTATCAATCAAAACAGCAAGGGCGTGGTGATCCTGGTATGCGTTCATGGCTCCCTTGCGTAGGATGCCCACGTTTACCAATCAACCTTTTACCTCAACAATCAGCAGGTCCAGTGAAACAAGAACCCCACACCCTTCCTCAATCAGTGGCACACCCTACTACTCAATCATCCGGAACCACCAGGTCGATCAACTGCATTCCGAGAGGTACGCGATGCTAAGGTTTGCGTTGAATACAAATTGCATCATATTGCTTAGGGCCTTCAAGTTTGCCTTCGTCTAAGACCAGGCGAGAGCCGGAAGCAGATGAAGGTAAGCGCATCTATTTTCGCCGAGAGCATCACTGGGATTGGCGAAAACCCCGCAGATGTACAGTCCTGGAAGCGGCCGAGGACCGAGATAGACTAAGTATAGCATGGTTATATTATACCCGGCATTGGGGAAATTTTCATGCCAGTATCGTGACTGGATGCAATGTACAGTTGATACCTACGATACCCGAAAGCGATAATAAAGACCACTAATATTGTGGACTCTTCGAAAAAAAACGTAGCGCCACGTCTCATATGTTGAACACCCTGGATACCGGCTTGGGCAGTCGGAAGCGTTAATATGATGCGACGGGAAGCATCTGTTGAGTAGGGTAGGGAGAATCGATAACACGCTCGGGGTATCTGAGTTGTGAGATCAGGGTTCTGCTCAAGCTACAGAGGAAAATTAAAAACACCTGGCTTTGATCCTCGCGGCCAGATCTTCTTCATATATCTGATCACTCCCCAACTGATTCCCTAAGGTCAGCCATCTTACAGAGAGTTAGCACTACCATCCGATTTATGGGATGGGGGACGACGCACCCCGGCCGCGTGTTGTGTTTCCGGCCAAAAATTTCGATCTTGCGCCCACCGGGACACATACGCTCGATGAGTCCGTACACCTCGTCGGGTTTGCGACTTGTCTCACGTACTTCCGACACGATGACGTCCGTATCCAGACCACGATTTGCCCATGACGGGAACTTGAGGTTGCCATTGCTCTCGAAGTTGGTTTTTACGCCGACGAGCATGTGTTCCTTAGTATGATTGAGCCAATGGCCCGTTCTGCCTGTACGGATGACGCGTTGAAGCTGTTGACGTTATGGTACGATGTGCTCAGTGATAGATACAAAGAGTCAAGAAAAGGCAGACCTGATTGGTCTTCACCCATACGACTTCGTCGACACGCGTATAGCCCCACACGCGAAGGCATTCTCGACCGATTTCCATTGCGCGACCTGTAACCCATAGGAAGAGAAGCCCCTCGTCTTGCAGCATCGGTATAGGCATCGCACGCATTTCGTCATCAGTCATTGTTCCGTACGGTAACTATATCCCGTGCGTCTAGTTCAAACACCGCCAGAGAGAGAAGTAGGGCACCCACGCTCATATGGATGTCCCATGGGGGATCTGCCATGATAACATGGAATTTGCCAAGGATGGAGTAATCAAACCTTCGGACGTCACAGTTGATCCACTGGGGAGGAAGCTGATGAGAGCATATCATTCAAGACCAGCACATCATGGATAGGTGAACCAAAAACTGACCAACGGTTCGAATGCGGCTTTCGGGCCACGTCCGACAGCAAGCCTATGGGGTTTCTTCACAGGCCTTTCCTCCCACTTCGCCTCAGCACCAACATCCCCCGCGTCCCAGTCAATCTCATAATGCAGATATCGACATGGAGCTTTCTCTTTCCCTCTGCCTCCTGCACCAAGGCCAGAGGGTAGCTGTGCCTTGGGCCACTGCGAGTTCATCTGAGCTTGCGCAGAGGGCATCGGGGGGATGGAAGGGGACTGCGCGTAAGTTGGCTCAGAGTAGCAAGTATTGAGATAGGAACAATGCCCTAACGTGGGGTCCGTGTGTGGGCGAATGAGAGGACGGAAGTGAACGCGACCGCATATTCCGGGTAGAGGTGTCGGACGGGTAGAGCGTACTTTGATACATTCGTCTTTCGTGACTTGTTCACAAATTGGTTCAAATGAAGGTTTAACAGAACGGAACTTGTAGAAAATGAGATACAGAGAGATATGCAAAGTCAAAGTGCACGGACCTGTTCAGCCAATAGACGTCCCTTGGCCGTGCTTCTTTGCAAGAAAGCGTACACTTCCTTCAAGTCCTTTGATAAATTTGCCAGCGTTGTGCAGGGCTTCTGCGCATCCTCTTCATACGCATCGTCGGCCTCGTCGCCACTTCCGGCAGCAGAATCTGCATCCTCATCCCTTACGCGTTTCCGCTTACCGATAACGCGTGTGGTAGGTTCTGTGCTACTACTTGATCCAATATGTACATCCGTTACAGTGACACCACTGTCATCGCGGATGGCGGAGATAGAGCCCCTCTCCCAATGCTTTGCTAATGCTTCGATAGCGCATTCAAAGCGAGAGCGGTCAGTGAGGCGAAATTTTGGTTTCGATACCAGTGGGGTCGTTGAATCGCTTGGAATTGACCCGAGATTTGTGGTTAGAGCAGAAGATAGCAGCTCAAGACTCCCGACTGGAGTATGTATTTCGGATGAAGAGAAAAGGGTGTAGAGTGTGTCCGACACCAATGTTCTGAACTGTTCATCCGCCATGCCAATGATTGATGAGTTAAAGAGAGGCCCGAAGGCACACCAGTAAGCAAGGCGCCAGGATGCCACCCGCGGTCCAAACAAAATTCAAAGTTCTAAACACCATGCCATTTTAGGATATTGTACATATTGGCGACAGAGGGCCGTGCAACCAGACAACGCCCTCGCCTTTTACTAGGGCGTTCCGTGTTCAGCCCTCACCTCAATGTCGCTTTACCAATTTTTCAGCTCTCAGCTTGCTCTGAGATCTTTGCTTTTGCTTGATTCCCATTGGTTTTCTCTCTATTTTTCACAACCCCCACAATTAGTCTATCTATGGAGGCACCTGCTTCCCTGACCAGTCCCACACGTTTCCCCTTGCCGCTAATTCCAACTGTTCAATAGTTTCTGCTATTTTCTCTGCCGCGAAGTCTGGCTCGAATAGGGTCCCTTTCGCTACGCTGTCCCAGAAAGGTTTGCTGAGGTCTGTCTTGACTGTTCCCGGGTGGATGCCGACACACATAGCATAGCTATTCGTCTGCTGCAATTGCCGATCGAAGGTTTTGATTACTTGATTCAACGCCGCCTTCGAGGCACGATACGAATACCATCCACCGCGCTTGTTATCCGTGACCGAACCCAACCGCGCGGTGATATGCACCCACTTGGCGAGCTTGCCTTCGTCAGCTGCTACAGAGCGTGCCTTGGGAAGAAAACGTGCGAAGTGTTTTATGAGGAGTAAGTGGGAGATGACATTGATCTGAAATGTCTGCTGTATGATGCTTGCGTCGAGTTCGGCCGGTTGCTTTTCTACATGTAGCATGCCGCCGGTCATGAAAGCTGTGTGAAGATATGCTTCCTGGTCTCTGGGTAGACTGTCCGAAAGCTGTCGTGCTGCGGCTGCTATCGAATCCTCGCGCGTCAGATCGAGCGGTATCATGTTCAGTCGGGACTGGTCGACGTCCTTGAGGGGAGAAAGGATGCCCCTAGCAATTGCTGAGGGTGATCCTGATCGGTAGGTGGCGTACACAGAGAGATTTGTGCTGCGGAGTAGCCGCTGTGTGAGGGCAAGGGACAGGCCCCTCGTAGAAGGGCAAACGAAGGCAAAGGGGTAGGCTCCCATGGTTGACTGTAGTTCGTTTGCAGATCCGTCGTGTCTCAGACCACTCAGGTATGCATATGATGTCATAGTGCCGCCTAATCTTTTGTTTCCAGGTCTGACCTCTTCTCGGCTCCTGATTGACTCCATGTGCATTATTATTCACATTCATCATCGACAAAAGTTTCTTCTTCCTCACTCCATCCCAGAGTTTCTGGTGCGATTCCCAGTCTTCGAAGCATGATCCCAAGAGTATTCTCTTGCCTCTCCGCGTGCTCACCCTCTTCCGCGTCCGCATTCACCACATCTTCCCTGAGGGTACCCTGTTCGCCCTGTTTGTCCCAGCCCCAGCCGGTATCATTACCCTTTCCACGTGTCTCACCTTCCTCCGTGCTCAGATCGCGCACGATACCCCACAATTCGTATGCAGCTTCCCTGCCAGCATCTCGCCACTTCTTCGCAAGA
This sequence comes from Russula lepida, assembly GCA_003316425.1. NCBI lineage: Eukaryota > Fungi > Basidiomycota > Agaricomycetes > Russulales > Russulaceae > Russula > Russula lepida. Next base: position 183,529 of record QFEZ01000095.1, read on the forward strand.
CGTTCCAAATGAGCCTCATCGCCGTCACGCTTAATTTTGATCGCACGTCGCAAGATAGTTAACTTCCGCTCAAGGTTCATGATAGTCTGATTTGGGAGGACGAGGGGCCGCGGTGTGTGCTCGGGGACCTTCACAAGAGGGGACCTGAACTGCGTTGTTGCCCTAGAAGAACGAACGACCGATTTGACAGCTTTCGAGGTTCCTGCAGGAGCTTCCTGCGCACTCTTGAGTCTACTTTGGTACTTCGCCCGCGGCTCCCTAGCAATTTGTTCCTGTGCGTCTTCCCGTAGAAGAGCAGGCGTGGTTGGTTGTGTCGACGTCGTTCTAGTTTGCAAAGGAGACCGGAAAGGCGCAACGAGCTTCTTCCGAGAGAATTTCTGAGAGGCAAGAGTTACGCGTCGGGGTGCAGGGGGATTCCGCAGGGGTGAGGACATGGTATCGTCTGTTCGCTGTAGACGAAATTTGATCAGACACCACCGAATCATTACAGGGGGTTCTCACAATTCGTTTCATCGGCTTTGCAGAGATTGACTCCTATATCATGTTAAATAAATACCACCGGTCCGTTT
>QFEZ01000095.1:184274-291681 GCA_003316425.1 Russula lepida
CTGTCAAATTGGACTCTATCTGAGGGGAGGACGGAAGAGGGGTCGAATGCATAAAGACATCAGAGCTTAGTTCAGGGTGCGACGGGGATGAATCCCATGAATCCCTAGCCGGAGTGTCCACACTGAGGAGAGGCGTTGGACTTGGGGAGGGCGTCCCCGCCTTGTAGCTCTGAGACCGGATATTCTCATAAATTAAGCCATCACGAGGGGTAAAATGGACATCTGAGTCAACCGAAAGAGGGTCAGTTTTGTCGGAAGCATCAGGGGAAGACACGGCATTTGTCGGTCTTGAGGACAACCGGTGATCGACATAAGTAGCATGACAAGTCTCAAACAGGTTTGCGTCGTCAGAAATATCGTCAGTTGCACTAAGTTCGATCTCTAAAGCCGAGTTTGGGCCCAAGCACGGAGAACAGTCAGGAGCGGAAGAAAGTAGTGTTGTCTTGGGGTCGCCAGAGCTAGCTCCGTCGCAGGGCAAATCCATCGAAGCAACATCAAGCGGGTTTACTTGAGAAATCCGAGAATCGCCTAAGGATGGAAGTAATAAGTCTCTTGACATTGCTGGACTTTCGACTACCGGTTTTGGCAGAGGAAGGGCCATCTCAATGTCACCAATGTTAGGTATTACGTCCGGAGATGCCTACAAGCGAGAGTGGGGTTACTGTACACAGCCAGATATTACAAATCCTAAATGCGAACCAGAGTTGTCAGTTTGCAGCTGTCATCGCTCATTGCATCTTCTGTCAAGAGGCTTGGAGATGGAGGAACAATTGCCATGTCTGCACTAGATCCGATTGTCAAAGGTGACGAGTGAAACTTGTCTTTGTCTAGAATATATCCTTCTTCGGAAGCTTGCGTAGGATGTTGTACATGACCGTCGGCTACTACATGTTGTCGACTCGGAGAGAAATCCTTCACATAAATAGTTTCAAAGATCAGCACTAGAATACTCCCCTATAGGAAGCAGGTAGCCAACGCAGGACTACTCACCTGCCCCGAGCTTTCTTTGCCGTTCTGCAGGCTATCTCGTGTGAGCAGGGATTGCTCTGAGGTACTTGGCGCGGAGGACATCTGGTACGTCGAAATTGTCAGAATATATGCGTAGGGCAAGCCCGAAATCAGGCCAGGTGTTTGTTAGCCGTGTAGTGTACGGCTTTGTCTAAGCACTATATGTGATTAATGTCGTTCTGTTCGTTCGTCAGCAAGAGAGGCAGGAAAGGACCACACGCCACCTTGTACGTGTTTGCGGAAGAGTGCAAGAGATTGACAAGTCGGGCTGTATGACTGAGAGTCTAGTAAGAAGTGAGAAGACCTCTGAGAGCTACACTGGTAGAGTCAGGAGACAACAGCTGGTTCACAAGACCCGACGGAAAGACGGAGATGAAGAGAGACTACATCCGATGATCGCCATTAGCCACGGGCTATTTACGCGTTGTTTGCATGTTCGCACACTCCTACTCGTGGTCAGGAGAGCATAGCCTGCGCCTGTGCTTCATACAAGCCCAGATGACATTACAGTCGAGGAAGCGACGAGAGCTGATGCGGTGAACAGCACACTGCTCATTTTCCCGTCTAAATCGATACATGCGGCTAGACGAGTTGAGTCCTCATCGTCACTTGCGTACATGCATCTTAACTCTCGGATCCCCACGATCGCTACGCTTTTTCAGCTTTTCTTGCCGTTTACTTAAACCCTCCTCCCTCGGTTCTTCCTCGCCAACGGCAGACGACCGGCCGAGTAATATAGGCGAGATGAGTACGTTCCATAGTTTGTAGATCACGAATGTAGGGATCTGGAAATAAAGTGTCAAGGAGGGCCTCGCCGGAAATAATCGGGACAGTACCACAATGTATATCCACCAAAACCATTCTCCAAGAATGGCAGAACCCAATTGAGCAATCCCTACGAATACGATTGTGATGATGTGAATGCAAATACGATGTCTGTTCATGACCCACAGGAGATATAAAGGACATCGTAAGTCCACTCCGTCATCCCCGGTTGGTTCAAATCATCTCCGGGAGACACCAGATTGCCCATGGAATCACGTCTTGGTGTCCCCATTCTCTTCAGGTGACGGTAGAGAAACTGGGAGAGTGCAGCAGAACCGCAGTAAAGGACGATGGCTTTCTTTGACCGTTGAAAAGCTTGCCATCGGAACAGTATTCTGATGAGAAGGGGCAAGAGGTTACCCAGGAGGTGGCCATAAGTCATATTTTTGATGGCTGCCTCATTCTGAGATGCTACGAGAGAGGGTATCAGTAGAACTGGGCGAGAAGAAGTGGGATGCTACCTATTCGTTTGGCTGAGGCATTTGCCATCGTTGCACGGAGGTGGTGTGACTGAGCCAGCGATCACTCTGGAATTATGGGTCGTGAGACCATATTCAACTTCGCACGGAACCTTTGAATGACAGGTAACAACCTCAAGGACATAATCCAGTCTGCTGTGCAACTCAACAGGGATCATCAATATGCACTCAAAGTCTACACGGAGCGTTTGGAAGTCGAGCTCGACGCGGTTAACAAACTCCTCGTACGTATTCTAACCTTGACGAGGTTGTAATCATTCAAACCGGTTTAGACTGCCGCTGAAGTCGAGGAAGATGACTCGCATCTCGACATAGCTGGTTGCATCCAAGTTGCTGGTGCATCCAAGCCTGTGGGCCCCTTGTCCAGCACAGAACTGTTGTCTCAGGTGAAGGACATTCTTGCGTGGACAAAACATATAAGCTCAAAGATGTCTAGGATTCACCCTTTCATGACGATGCTACTCGTCGCCAGCGATTTCTAAGCTTCACAGAGTACCACCCGAGTAAGTCCCATTGATCTTATAAACGAATCTCGCTACACTTATGGTCCCCAGTGAAACCCAAGGAAGCTGAAAACCTGGCTGAAGCTGTTCGCCTTGAAAACCGGAGACTTCGTGCGTATGAGGCGCAGCGAAGGTCAGTTCATTCACATAACCCTGTCGGCGCCCTTCTGACAACGTTCCAGGGGAGAACAGCCATTCGCGTCACAGCATTCTATGGAAGATGTTGAGTCGACCGAGGGTCTTGATTGGGAACGCATCGCTACAAAGGTGGCTATCTTCCCGTTATCATGTATCAATTTCCCGTTCATTCTCATATAGGTCAATACTGATTCATCAACCATATCTCAACGTTCTGCGAGCGAGTGCAAAATCCACTGGCTGGGTGACCGACATCCGAGATTCAATCACTCTCCGTGGCCCGCATCTGAAATTGTAGCCGCCAAAGCACTAGTTGATGGCCGTGAAGGGACCGATATCGACTGGGTATCTATCGCCCAGCAGCTTGGTGTACGAGTTTCTCATGATAATTTGCTTTCAAAGCTCACGGTAGTGAAAGACTCGGCGGACTCCGATAGATGTCATGCGCCATACTATTGCGCGAAAGACGCACGTATGGGACACTGAATCAGACAGGCGATTGGTCGAGGCGGTCCAGAAATATGGTACCGAGAGCTGGTCGCTAGGTATTCTTATTTACATTTCCATGACGAACTGTCACTGACAGAACTTGGAAGTTGCCCGAGCAGTGTCCGAGGACGCGCAGATAAATTCATGTCAGAACCGTTGGTATCGGACACTCGATCCCTCGATTCGTCGGGGCAACTGGAGCCCGAAGGAAGATACTCAATTACGACTAGCCGTTGACCTCTATGGCCACGCGTGGATGGAAGTGGCATCCTTCATCCCTGGACGAACCAACGAACAATGCCGGGATCGGTGGACCGAGAGATTAAATCCCAAAGTTGCGAGAGGAAAATGGACTGCTGAGGAAGATGCAAGGCTGCTTTCCGCTGTTGAAGAGTTTGGTGTAGGAAAGTGGAAGGAGGTGAGTGAGAGAGTTGGAACTGGCAGGACGGACAATACAGTAAGTTTCGTGGATCTCATAAAGTCCGGTCTAACTCGAAATGGAGTGTCGATACCGTTATGAAACGCTAAAAAGCCGGGGCTGCTCAGATATTACTTGTGATACTAGTGAGGCACAGACGATAGTCCCTGGCACCAAAGGCCCTTCATCTTCTAAACCGAGTCAACGTGAACGCAAGGGAGTGAGTGCGGTTTTCCCATGTAGCCGATTGTCTTTGACACTTATGAAATTTAGATAGAAGATACATCACCGGAGTCCCAAACGCCGACGAGTAGTGGCAGGAAGGCACTGGCAACGCAAGCAGAGAGAGGAGACTCTGAAACTGTAACGATCGAGAGGGGCGCGGTACAGCCTGAAGTTGATTCCCAACCCCTTCTCGCCGACAACTCCAAGAACGTACGCCCTAGGGCGCGGCCATTGAAACGAGCGAAAACACAAGCACGAGTAACCTCGGATTCTCCAGCACAACCCCAGAACATGGATCAGATACAACCAGCTGCATCTACCGCGGCTGGTGTGGGACTCGGAATGGAGTCCGCCCATGCATCACCAGCGGCGCAGGGGGTTGAAAATGAGGACTCACAGGCGGATACACCACGACTTTCCCAAAAAAGGCCCAATCCTACATTGCACCAACTAAACCACGCGGATAAAAGACAGAAAATCTGGGATCAGTTTCAAGCCGAAGAAATTGCCGAAACAACGAATCGTTCTGCGGATGTGAATGCGGCAGCGAAAGGTAAGTACATCTTTGATGGCTTTCCGAAGGCATGCACCAAAATGTACCAGCGTCAGGTCCCGATTCTTCCTTGCCAGAGAACACTAACATGGGTTCAGCATTTGGAGGTCAAGTAAACGAGGGACCTAGGCCACCTGTCGTGCAGAGCGTGGCTAGAGTTCATGCAACCCCTAAGAAAAGCCAGCCAATTCGTGCAAAGAACGCAACAACGCCAACTAGGATTCAGCCAAAGAGATCGTCTCAAAAATAATTGCCTATGTCCGGCACGTTGGTCATTTCGACAGCCGCCAGTCACACCCACTAGATCGGTATTTGGAGTATTTCAGGTGGGGAATGAATGGGATTGGGAAACAATGCTACTAGGCATACTCAAACATTTGCAAATGAGATGTTATTATAATCTCATGCGCTAAGCTTCCATCGTTTTCGAGGATGCACCGTTGCCTCCCAATTGACGATAGCGCCTAGTATTTCCCCATCATCCGGCCCAACGATATCTTCTGTCGCTAATAAAAGATGTTGTAGCGACTCCTGAACGAGACTCGCGTTTTTCAATTTCTTCTCTAAAGATGGCAATGCCTGCTTCTTTGGCGGCGATGGCTACGCGATACAGTGAAGGATATGAGAATGATCTAGAGTACGGATGCGTACCGATGTCCGAAGATATGTATGTTTTGGTGGTAAATTGGGGTAGAAATGGGGAATGGATCGGAGAGTACTTGGGATTGTGGGCGGAGAACTTTCGTCGTCCGAGGAGAGTAGCTTGGGTGGTGGAGATCTGCGTCTCGCAGGGAGCAAAGTCATGGACTCGTTGACAGTAGTTGATCCTTTGAAGCAGACAGTTAGAGGGGGGATGACAATACGGTCCCGACGTACCTCGACGCCTCAGCTTGGAAAGCTCTGATGTCAACCGCAAGCCGTCCGTTTCCAGTCCGCACTCTTGGCAAATATCGACCATATCGCCAGCCAGTGGTGCGGTCCTGTTGGCAAGATTCGCATAATCATGAATCTCGCGGTGCAGGTCTTGAATAACTAGGCAAGGATCGACGACTGTAAGAGAAGCGAGGCGAGTCAAGTATATGTGGCACCCACAATGGACCACTTCATCCTCTAATCTACTCAGCACGGCAGGCTCTGCAGAGTCGAATCCCTCGTACTTGAGTTCTGCAGAGATGAACCGGCTCATTGCCCTAGAAGCAATTTCAGGGTCTACGGCAGAAAGCTCTTGAGGTGACAAAGTATCAATCCACGAGGTCGGATCCTTCCTGCCATAGGGAACCTGAAAAGCTGAGTACAACGCGCCTTGGGGCTGTGAAGAATAATTCACGGAAGAAAATTGCTGGGTTGAGTATTGACTATAAGCTTGTGGGTAAGAGTTAAACGGCTGTGTATATGTCTGAGCAGTTGGCAGTGGCCCAGTTGACATATTGGTCTAAGGATGACCGTGCTGTGCTGAGTCTGCTGACCCGCGAATCTTTCATAATCTCACGGCTACTTCCTCCTTCCTCCTTCATCGTTACCCCGAACCATGACTACGACTCCAGAAAAGACTGCAGAAGACATTCAGGCGTCGTCTGGGAGACCATCTGCCCCTCTTCGCACGGATACATTCCGAAAATCCCGCCCAGACATTGTGGGAGCGGATACCGTCGAGCCACCATTTCCCATCTTCCTTACCGGAGCAGTCCAGAGAGGTTTTGGCAGAGGTGGGAAAGACCTCGGCTGTCCGACAGGTGAGTTGGCATGGCTCCTACCTTTAAGCATTTGCATTTCCTAAGTTCGTTGTCGTTCTTTCGTTTGTGACAGCGAACCTTCCCGATGAATCGATCATCCCGATGAGTAGTGTGTGCAAACCGGGGGTTTACTTCGGCTATGCACAGGTATATGGCCTGAGTGGCCAAGAGGGTAAAGTGCACCCAATGGTGATGAGTCTCGGTTGGAACCCATTTTACAAGAACGAACGCCTCACTGCGGTGTGTATTCTGCTTCTCGCAACGCCACCGTGGCCACTCACTTAGACCCGTTGACATGTGTAGGAAATTCACATCATGCACGATTTCAAGTCAGACTTCTATGGCTATGATATGCAAGTAGTTATCCTAGGTTATATTCGCCCAGAGCTGGACTACACATCTAAAGGTTCGTGTATCACACATTTCCTTGCCAAAACCACATCGCTGACACCCCATCGAGCAGAGGCTCTCATAGAAGATATCAACACGGACAAGCGCGTGGCACTTAGGTCATTATCTCGAGAGGCCTACGTAAAATTTGGGGTTGATCCAAACCCAAGCGCAGCTGAAGAGAGAGCTCTATCTTAGAGTGTTGGGGGTGCGCTTCTTTGTCAGCGCATACAACTTGAAGGGAACAAGAAGAATAAGTGATGTCTAGTATAATACCTCGCTTCACCCGTACTGTCACATTTATATAGAGTTGCGCATAGACGTAGGAACTACGCGATGAGCAGATTTATATCTGATCTGAGGAGGACATGTCAAATGCAAAGACAGATCACGTGATGATCCCACGCCACATATTCTGAGCCCCGATGAAGCTCAATCGTCAGTTCTCTTCTCCACAGTCATGTACAACGGCATCGGTCTTACGACTCCCCGCGGAAGGTATGTGTTTTACTGTTATCTACTTAGAAATGCTTTACTAAACCAGTTTCTATTGTTAGCGGTACTAATGGTTACGTCGTCCGCAATCTCTCTGTCTTGCGAACCCGTGACACTAAAAATGACCGTGCCAACGCTTGGGATGCTGCCCCACCAAAGCATCGGGAACCAGACAAGGAGATTCTCGAACATGAAAGGAAAAGGAAGGTGGAGGTTAAATGCTTGGAGCTTCAGCTCGAATTAGAAGATAAAGAGTAAGTTTACCCATTGTCGCCATAGTATGCGTTCTTATGGGCCGTCTAGCTTCGAGGAAGACGAGATCGAGCGGCAAGTTGCCGCCTTGCGAGAGCGCCTTTTATCCGTGCTTCCTCCCCCAACGTCCGCAAAGTCACTGAAGCCATCTGATACACACGGACTTGCAGCTGCGAAAAAGGTCGAGTTGAACAAGATGGCGGCCGCGCTTGGCACTCGGTCCGACTATACTGAGGGCGACGCTTTCAACAGAGAGAAGCAGGAGGAGCTTCGTCAAAAGCGGATGATAGAAAGGGAAGAACGTGAGCAACGGCGGGATGAAGAACGCAGGCGTCTCGCAGAACAGAAGGAAAAATGGGAGCATGAAAAACGGGAGAAGGATCGTCTGAGAAGGCGCGAGGAGGACATGAGACGTCGCGAGAGACGCAGTAGAAGTCCCGTTCGCCGTGCAATGCCGCCACCGCCCTCTCCGCGCCGTCGCCGTCCATTATCGCGCTCACCGTCACCACCTCCACAACGGCGGAGGTACAACTCACGCTCTCCTCCGCGTGACTACCAAGAAAGTAGGCCACCCCCACGCAGGTCTCCGCCGTTGAGTTCTCGTCGGCGTAGATCTCCATCCCCATACTCTCGCCGTTTGTCGCGCTCCCCCTCTCGCTCCCCACGTTATCGCTCCCGCGCGGACTGGGACAGGGCTTTTTCACCACCGCGAAAGAGATCCTATTCTCCTGCCTATCGTAGTGATAGGGCTGCATCACGCTCACGCTCGGCTTCACCTCGTGACTATACGCCCTCACCACGCGGCCGCAGTCCGACGCGTTCGTCAAGGAGCCGATCGCCCATGAATTTTTCGCGCTCCCGTTCTCCCCCTCCCCGGGACAGATCGAGGAGGTCTGTATCTGTCAGTTCAGGATCGAATATGAGTGTAAGCTCTTGGAGCTCCCGTAGCCGGAGTAGGGACTGAGATGCATGCATACATCAACGACTTGTTCATTAACTCGCTTGGTACTTGGTGTTTTTCCATGTTTGCCAAAACTCGTCGGTACTGTAATTGAAATTTATCTACGTTGTGCCCATGTGTGGCCGATGATCCGACAATTGACCACCGGTCAAAGCTAATGCCGAGGTAACCGGCTGAACCACTACTTGTACGATTCTCCTTGCCTGCATCGTGCTGGAGAGTTCTGTCTGCATCGTTCATCATCTTTGACTACGATTGCTTTCCTTCTCCCTACCTTAGGTCGACTCGAACGATAGCCTAAAAGAACACTCTAGTACATCGGTCCTCGGTGCGTCCTGGACGATCTTTGGATGCGTATTAGTTGTGGATTCATCTTACTGAACCATCTATGTAGGCCATACGCTATTTCTGAGAAATAGTAGCCACCATACCCAGTAACCTCTCACTAGAAAATACCCAGGAACAACAGTCAATGTTTAACCCTCTCTTTCGACGAATCAACACCCGAGCAGTAGGCTCCCGGCGGTTTGTGTCGTCCGCATCATCAACATTTTCGAGTCCCTCGCCGCGGCGTAGCCTGCGAACTCTTCGATTCTTTGCCCTGGCTACTACCTTGGGATCTACTGCTTATACCATCGGTGCATTTTACCCACCTCCACTTCTAACATATATTGCACCCCGTGCTGCTCCACCACCTCCGGACCCTGACCTCCCTGAGAGTCGGGCCTACGTTGCAGCCCTCGAAGAACGACTGCAAAAACTGCCAATACTGCTAAAGCATCGCGCAAATGAAGACCCGGAAGCGTGGTACGAGACTCGGCCATATGGCTCTGTTCCCGAGGGCCGTCGTCTCAACAACTTGACCGCTGGTGCTCTCCGCGGGCCTGGTCGTCTCGCATTGCTCCCGCTTGTGCGTGCCCGTGTCGATGAATCGGAAACACTTGTCATTGTGCATGTTGGGCGCGGTTTGTGTGGGCATGACGGAATTGTGCATGGAGGCCTACTCGCCACATTGTTGGACGAGATCCTCGCGCGAACTGTGAGCACTTTCTTTGTCGTTACAGTGCAATGTTAAATCTTGACGGGCAGGCTATGCTAAACCTTCCTGAGAAGATCGGGGTAACGGCCAACCTCAGGATCAATTATCGTGCGCCCACCCGTGCCGACCAGGTAAGCGCCCCTCGTATCCCATCTTCGGTTCCTGAACCCGGATTGATATGACTATTTGCTGCAGTTCATCGTGTTTAGAACCCATCTTCTAGAAGCTGAAGGTCGCAAGGCGCGTGTCTCGGGGACTATCGAGGATCTTGACGGCAATGTTCTGACCGAGGCCTCGTGAGTAGACCCCCACGTTCTGCAGTCGGTTTCCTTTGCTTATGCACGCGCAAAAGCGGGATTTTTGTGCAACCGAAATACGCGAAGTTCCTCGACAAGAAGACGATCCAAGAGATGATGGGCGCAAATCCCTCCGCGGAACATGGAGAGATGTTGCCCCGTCCTGCGGTGCTACCGGCTGCGCAGGGAAGTTCCTAGAAAGTACACATTATACTAATAGACTGGCAGTCGTTGACAATGTAGATACGATAAACTGATGCTTCCTTACATCGTAACTGTATCTATATTCTCCACGATATCGACACACTTTAATAGCTACCTTCGGAAAGCCGGAAAATCTTAACACACCGTAGAACGACGCGTTTGTCATGAAACCGTTCTGAATAGTGCCATGGCGCTAATTTGTCGGTTATTCTCCAGACGCCCATAGAACAACACCGCAAATTTTGCGAGGCAACAGCTGGAGTGACTTCGGCTTGCCATTGGCCACAGACCCCCTTCTCTATCTTTTGTTTCACAATCAGGGCTTGCTTGGGCAGCAGAGTTCAGTTTATAATGCTGCGTCCGATCTCCCGCCAGGCCTACCGCACATTTGGGCGTCTCGACAGTCCTCTGTTTAGATCTGTTTCTTCATTGTCCTCCTTAGATGTGAGTCTACTCCACTAAATAATTACGGTATTCTTATGGTGTCAAGTTATCCTCGAAACCTACATCGGAATTGCCGAATGCGCCGAGCGTTGCGTACGCCGCAGTTACGCATCCTATTCCAGGACCAACACCAAGCAGTAAAACACGGGAAACGATCGCCCTCGCAAAAGATTATGTCCTCCCCGTGTACGCCCGCCCGCCCATCGTATTAGAGCGCGGGAAAGGAAGCTGGGTTTGGGACTGCGATGGACGCAAATACCTTGACTTTTCTGCGGGTATTGCAGTAAACGCGTTAGGACACGCAGATGAGGGTGTTTCTGAGGCAGGTTACCGTTCACTTCCAAATCACGTCGCCCATCCGGGCCCTGGAAAGCTCATTTCTGACCGATTGATATAGATAATGAGGTCGCAATCGAACAAGCTCATGCATACCTCGAACTTGTACTATAATGAACCTGCTGCCGCCTTCGCATCCCAAATTGTCACGCTCACGCAGCGCGAAGGCGGTCTGGGCTATCCAGCTGGAGCTCACCACCCTACAGGCGTCCCTGGAGCCAAAGTCTTTTTCGGTAACTCGGGTACAGAAGCGAACGAAGGGGCTTTGAAAGTGGCACGCAAGGTTGGGAAGGATCGCGGTGGTTCAACAAAGACAGAGATCGTTTGTTTTCAACAATCCTTCCATGGGCGATCTTTCGGCGCACTCTCCGTTACTTCAACTAGCAAGTACCAAGATCCATTCATGCCCCTTGTGCCTGGTGTCCGTGTTGGTGAACTGAACCGGTCCGAGGGCCTTGAGGAGCTCATAAATGAAAATACGTGTGCGGTAATCGTGGAGCCAATTCAAGGAGAAGGTGGTGTCAACTCTGCAAACATCGAATGGATGCGCCAGTTGGTTCAGCGCGCACGAGATACTGGTGCCGTGGTTATATTCGATGAGATTCAGGTGAGGGTCATGTTCAATCCTCGGACTCGTAAGCCCGGAGTTTCGCCTAAATTGGGGATGCGCCAATGGCATCGCCCGAATTTGCTCTCTATCCCCGAGTTTTACTCGGACCCGAGATGACCTTGAATGGCGAAACTGCATTACTCATTCTCTGCGCACAGTGCGGGTTATACAGAACAGGGACTTTATGGGCGCATTCTGCGTGGCCGGTGGAATGCCACCCCGATATCGTGACCATGGCGAAGCCTTTGGCAAACGGATATCCCATCGGGGCTGTCCTGATGCGAGATGCCATACATGAAACAATGACAGCGGGTACGTACGATCGTTCATACTGTGCAATGATCAGATGAGATCGTTCGGGACAGGCTCACATGGAACGACTTTTGGAGGGTCGCCTCTTGCATGTTCTATCGGGCTCCACGTACTACATCGGCTGAGCAAGCGAGAGTTCGTTTCTCACGTGCATAGGACCTCCGCGCTACTGCACCGCCGATTAGAAAGGCTTTCTGGATGGTTCCCGGATTTGGTCGGACCGATTCGGGGTTGTGGCTTGATCGTCGGTCTAGTACTTATTCGCGAGGGTGACCCACAGCGACTAGTCGAGCTCGCGCGGGAAAGGGGGGTGTTGCTGTTGACTGCAGGGAAGGACTGCGTGAGATTGGTGCCCAGTCTGAACGTTAGCGAAGAGGAGGTATCACATGCAGTGGATGTGATTGAGAGTTGTCTTAGTCTGTTGTCATAGTTAGAACTAGCCAATCAGGATGTTGCTAATTCCGATTCACACGATTCCAATAAGCGTTTAAACTGGACCACTTCACCCCTACTCCCCCCGCTGGCTTTTCCCTTCCCAAATCCCGGTGATTATGGACAAGCTCTCTTCGCTCGCAAAGTTCACCTCGTATTGCCCCTTCCTGGGCCGTACCAAGCCCTCCTCTCTCCGTGCCTTGTGCACATCAGCCTCTCCTCTCTTCCCCAGCCTCACAAAGCTCACCGAGAAGGCTACAGAATGCCCTGTCATGGGCGCTGCCCTCGCCAAACGTTCTGGACAGCAAGTCCAGAATTTTGCTAGCTTCGCGCAGGGCGTCGACGTTGTCAAGATCCACCAGGACAAAGGCGTCGATGTGACCTCGGGCAACATCGAGAAGTGCCCTCACGCTAGTAAGGCCCTCGCCGCTGCCAGGATGGCGGAGGAATTGGCTTCCGCCAAGAAACGCAGCGATGCCCTCAAAGCTAAAGCTACCAAGGCCACCGCCGCTCACCAGGCCGCCACTTCTCAGAGTACCTCTCAGAGTACTTCTCATTCCACGGGGAAATGCCCCGTCCACACCGGTGGATTTAACTACGAGCAATTCTACGTCGATGAGCTACAAAAGAAGCACAATGACAAATCTTACCGCTACTTTAACACCATTAATAGGCTTGCAACGAAATTTCCTGTTGCCCATACCGCGGACACTAAGACCGAGGTTGAGGTCTGGTGTGCTAATGATTATCTCGGGATGGGAAATAACCCTGTGGTACTGGAAACCATGCAGTGGGCATCTTTCTCTATTTTTCTTTGCCATGTCTCATCGTGCGAACGCCCAGCCGCACCCTAGATAAATATGGACACGGCGCTGGTGGCACTCGTAATATTGCTGGTACCGGTTCTTGGCACGTTAATTTGGAGAAAGAAATAGCGGCTCTTCATCGCAAGCCATCAGCGCTCGTGTTTTCCTCTTGCTATGTGGCGAATGACGCTACGCTGTCTACGCTCGGCGCGAAGTTACCTGGCTGTGTTTACTTCTCCGATTCGTCCAATCACGCGTCCATGATTCAGGGCATCCGTCACTCGGGTGCCAAAAAGGTCATCTGGAAGCACAATGACCTTTCCGATCTCGAGAGCAAATTGAAGGAATGGCCAAGAGAAACGCCCAAGATCATTGCATTTGAAAGTGTTTATTCTATGAGCGGAAGTGTCGGTCCGATCAAAGAAATTTGCGACTTGGCCGAGAAATACGGTGCCATTACCTTTCTGGACGAGGTATGTCCTGCCCGAAGTGCCGTATCTCCGATGACCCACCTCTGTATGTTTCGTAGGTTCATGCTGTCGGCTTGTACGGACCCCGGGGTGCCGGTGTTGCAGAACATCTTGATTACGATGTCCACAAGGCTGCCGGTCAATCGGTGGATCCCATCCCGGGTACCATCATGGATCGTGTGGACATTATATCAGGTTCGATATATATGTAGATGCACGTATCAATTCGCTTATGGGATTTTATAGGCACTCTTGGTAAAGCATACGGTGCAGTTGGCGGTTATGTTGCAGGTTCTGCCAAGTTCATCGACATGATCCGGTCTTACGCCCCGGGCTTCATCTTCACGACTTCCCTTCCTCCCGTCACAGTCTCCGGTGCCCATGCTTCAATTGTTTATCAGAAAACGTATAACGGTGATCGTCAACTCATGCAATGGAACGTTCGCGAAATAAAGAAGCGCTTTGCCTCCCGTGGAATCCCTGTTGTACCTGGACCAAGCCATATTGTGCCCGTCCTGATCGGTGATGCCGTCCAGGCCAAGCAGGCATCTGACTACCTAATGGAGAAACATGGGATATATGTGCAGGCCATTAACTACCCCACTGTCGCTCGCGGCGAGGAACGTCTCAGGTTTACCATCACTCCGGGCCATACGCATGAACAGCTTAACCGCGCCGCCGATGCACTTGATGACACATTCAGTGCTCTCTCCATCAAACGCGAGTCGGATTGGGCCGCTCTTGGAGGCCGCTGTGGAGTTGGCAGCGACAGCAAGGAAACGATCAACCCCATTTGGAATGATGATCAACTTGGTCTGACGGGACCTGCTGTGCTGGCGCCTAGGACCAGGCGCACGGGTGAACCACGCCAAGTTGATGCGCATGCGCTTGTGGTTGCCAGGCAGCAGTTCGAAGGGCTGCTTGGTCCTGTCGCGACCAGGAGCGCTTTCACATCGGTCACGGCGACCCAGGCTCCTGGCATTTCCGGCCTTCGCATTAGGACCGGTGCAGCCAGACGTCGTCCTCTTGAAGCCCCTACGGCAGTGCCGTTGGCAGCGACAGCTTAAAATTTTTGTTGCTACGTGTTGTCGTGAGCTGCGTGAGCTGGAAATTTTGTTCATCCTGCCACGTAACGGGTTTTTCCGACAAATAAGCCCCTTAATTCTGTTCTTTGCATGTAGACATGTCGAGTTTGAGCCTACTGGTGACATTGCAATATATGTTACTATAGTAGTTTGATTTGATTTGACCTCAAGGGCAGAGTGAATCGAAATGGATAAATAAGCATCTTAGACCTCTCCGAAGCGAAGCAGTGAGCAGAATAGTGCGCGAGGTGGCGGAGTGGGAAAATCCGTTTCATTATAATGGTTCGATCACGTGCGAACCAATTATGCTATGGAGTGTCGTCCGTATTCGTTGCTTAAATACTTTAAAATCAACCCTTTCGTCACTCTTGAATGGGCCTCTCATTTTCATCACTCGTCGGTTCCCTCTCGTCCCTCCTCAACTGGAGTAAAGATAAGGATGTGCGAATACTCATGCTAGGATTGGATTCTGCCGGAAAAGTAAGCCGAACGCGTCGCGAGTTTTGCCAGGAAAAAGGATGTTAACGCGGACA
Organism: Russula lepida; assembly: GCA_003316425.1. NCBI lineage: Eukaryota > Fungi > Basidiomycota > Agaricomycetes > Russulales > Russulaceae > Russula > Russula lepida. The sequence goes on from QFEZ01000095.1 coordinate 199,311, forward strand.
TCTCCATCGTACAGACAACGATCTTGTACAGGCTACAGGTGATCATATATTTCCTCTGTGCTTTACCGCTTATAACAGGTTTACTGCGAAGATTGGTGAGGTCGTTTCGACAATACCCAGTGAGCAAATCACACCAGCAGATTTTGGGATTTGCAGAAGCTGATCAAAAAATAAATTCTTTAGCGATTGGCTTTAATGTAGAGACGGTTCAGGTACCTTTATTGTACGCTGAGTTTGGTACCTCTGGCTTACTTTGCGCGGTGAACTCCTGACAGTATAAGAATATCAAGTTCCAAGTGTGGGATCTAGGCGGCCAATCCAGTATTCGGCAAGTCCACGTCAACGTCCCGCCTCCGTCTCTGACACAATAGTCTCCTTAGGCCGTATTGGCGATGTTACTTCCCAAATACCTCGGCCATCATTTACGTGATAGATTCTTCCGACACCTCACGACTACAGACCTCTCGGTCAGAACTGCTGACGATGTTGTCGGAAGAAGAACTTGCTGGTGTCCCCCTGCTAGTATTTTGCAACAAGCAAGATATTGAAGGTGCACTCAAGCCGGAGGAGATAAGTGAGCAGTTGGGTCTGGCGGGTGGTGAAAAGGGACGCGATTGGAGTGTACGAGGCAGTTGCGCCATCAAAGGTGAGGGCATTGAGGAGGGACTTGACTGGTGCGTCACACATAATATGTGAGCCTATTTGGATCACCAATAAACTCTTACAGGCTTGTCAATGCGATACAGAAGAAATAAGAACACTTCTAGTCATCATCTCATCGCTCTCATTACATCTAACTTACCTGCCGTGGAAACGGACATTGTAATACATATTTCTTATGCACCATTTTATCGATCTGCAAGACTAGGCTTTCACAAATTTATAACTGGTTAGCTGCCCATACACTACAAACTATCAACGCCCCATGTCCAAGTCCATTGAGCATCAGCTTCCAAATCACACTGCTGGCGAGTTTCCGGATCAAATCTCCACACTCGAACCGTCCCATCATCTGCACATGTCGCCAACATGTTTTGCGCCCAATCCACGCCTCCGACTTCGCCTTTCTGTCCATGCAGTTCAATACCAGCGGTATCTGGCAATACTGATGGCGCGGCCACCGCTGTCTGTGACACGTCAAATAGGAACGCAGAAGCTCTTTTGTCTGTCCCCGAACTTCCACTGACAATCGACCTCCCATCTGGCGAGATCGCTAAACGAACCCAGAACGAATTGGTGTTCATATTCGGATGCTTGAACGTTCCCTTTGGTGACATAGGAAGGAGCGTCGATGTGGCGTAAGTGTACACTCGCGAGTCCACACCTAACCCAAATAGAAGACCGTCGGTGGCACCTGTCCCCGCTACGATCGAAGCAAGACCTCTCGCGCGGCGCCCACCCTCGATGGTGGTCGGATCAAACGTAGACATGGCCGCCGGCTGGATCGCTCGCTTCTTTGGCGATTTGACTTTAGAAGTTGAAGTCGCTTGTCGCAAGTCCCAGAGACGCAACACGCTGCTTGTGGGTCAGGAGATCATGACTTGAGGGAGGGAGAGGGAATGGTTGAGAACTTACCCGTCAAATGACCCACTGGAAATGAGTCTGTCCGATCGGCCCTCAGGGTAGACCAAACTGGTGACCGTTCGCGCGCTGGGCGTCACCTTCCTTCTCCCGCCTTTATTCGCTTGTTTATCTTCGCCGTGTGCACCGTCGATCGCCATCACCGATTCGTGGGAGGTGACTCCTTGCAGAATTCTCGCTGCAATGCGCAAATCCCAAACGCGAATCCCACCGTCGCGGCCCCCAGTACTGAGCAAACTGTCATGCTGTGGATCCCATACCACCGTCTTGACGGTGCTTGTATGTCCGCGTAGAAGATGTAAAGATTTGCCAGTGGCGACATCTGTGATTCGGGTAGTGTGGTCCGCGGAGCAGGTAGCCAAGGAAGCATCATCGGCGGACCATTGAAGATCGAATATCCCGTTCTCGTGGATGTCAAAGTCGGCTCGGTTTGGCGCTGGCAGATTAAGCTATGACAACCTGTCTCGGAAGTGTTGACTGGGTCCACTAACCTCGCTCTAATGCCTCTCGCTTCGAGGCGTCCCAAACGTACACTGTGCCTTGTTCAGTCGCAACGGCCAGATGGGGAACGCCGCCACGTTTAGCGGCTAACGAAAATCAGTCACGCGGTTCGTATGCTCATATCGTTAAGAGCGAGACATGCCATTAGTGAATGCGCAGGCATATGGTGGTGTTAAGAATGAGTCCGCCCGGCCTGAAATGCACGCGAATACGTCGGTCTTGTGGGAGGATACGTATGCACGGAGGAGTGAGCGAGTTGGCACTACGGATTGTCAATGACAAGATGGTGCTATGATAGAGTTAGGCTCACAAGGTAAAGGGCGGCAAGTCACTCCAGGACGTGACATTGCCAGAGCATTTTTAGCATGAAAGATTGTCCGTTTTCGGCGTGCCGTGCAAAACGTGATACGGCCACTATCACTGTCCTCCTCACTCTCGTCGCTGTCAGCACTATCTCCGCGCTTGTCCTCACCAGGACGCGATTCTCCGATGGTAAATTTTAATCGCTTGAGACGCGCACTACTGTCATCGGCCGGACGCGACCGCTTGAAGAGAGCGGGCACTGCGAGTGTTGGTGGTTTGGAGATGTTATGGATAGGTTCTGTGGTGACATTTGTGCAGTTTACGAGTGCTTCTCGTTGGATGGATGAGCTGTGACTGTGTAGCATCGCTTTTGGATGGAGTGCGAATGAAAGGCAGGGCGGCGACGAATCAACGGGGAACTCCCCGACGCGACAAACGCGACGCGTTTAATCAAAGTCACGTTGTCGCGCCAATTGGAAACGAGCATGGCTTTTCGTCCGCTTACTACAGCAGCTAGGAAGACCCTCAGAATCGGCCTGATTCCCGCAGATGGGATCGGTAGAGAGGTTATCCCAGTAAGTACAATTGTCAAAATGTGTGTTTTCAATCATAAATGGTTGTATTGCCGCAGGCCGCTCGCAGAACATTGGAAGCTTTGGGATCTGACCTTCCCAAGCTTGAGTTTCATGATCTGCTTGCTGGGTTCGATCTGTTCACGAGGACGGGAACTGCCTTACCCAGGGAGACTGTGGAGTAAGTGTGATCCAGATGGGACACTTTTTCACCAGTTGATGAATGGGTCATGCTTGCAGGGTATTAAAGAATCGATGCGACGCAGCTTTGTTCGGAGCCGTCAGGTAAGCACGTACAGGCTCACCTAGGCCTACGCTTACGTGCTAGTAGCTCCCCATCTCGGAAGGTCGCTGGATACAGCTCTCCAATTGTGGCGCTCCGCAAGGAGCTTGATTTATATGCTAACATTCGGCCTGTCGCATCCGTACGCTCTCATCAACAGGTTATCTGGCTTGAAAAATAAGCGAAGTTTTTTCTTCTAGGTAGCCTCAGACCCTAATGGAAAGTCAGCCGTTGATCTGATTGTAGTCCGAGAGAACACGGAATGCCTGGTACGCATTTGGTCAGGACCAAGCTATCTACTTGCGAGAACTTGGATTCGTGCAGTACGTGAAACAGGAAACTCTGACGCAGACGGAATCAGGAAAAGAAGCGCGTGCGACGCGGCTCATCACGGAGCACGCTTCACGGCGAATAGGTAAAATGGCCTTCGAGCTCGCATCGGCTCGACCACGAAAGGTACTCGTTATCTCGTTTATCACAAGTGTTCCTTAGCTTGGCTTATGCCGGTGCTTCACAGCAAGTCACCATCATACACAAATCCAACGTACTTTCTGTCACAGATGGGTTGTTCAGAGAGGCTGTCCGTGCGGTGCCAAAACTTCCTGAAGTTGCTGGTCGCTTCGATAGCGTGGCCATTGCGGAACAAATAGTCGACAGCGCCGTTTACAGGTTCGATTCACTCCTGCGTACATGTCGTAAAAATACTCATGAGGGCATTATTGCAGGCTCTTCCGTGAGCCAGAGTAAGCCCACAACTCCGATGATGACCGCCCATTCACGCGCAAGTTGACAGGATATATGATGTTTTGGTTGCGCCAAATCTGTATGGTGATATCCTATCGTGAGACCTACTTGCCGACGTCACCGAATCAGAGCTTCACCAGCCTTCTAGTGACGCCGCTGCGGCGCTCGTGGGCTCGTTGGGCTTAGTTCCATCCGTAAACGCGGGAGATTCTTTCGTTATGGGAGAGCCGTACGTATGCCTCTATACTTGTCTGTCCGTTGCATTCCTTCTTATTACTGCGTTTCGCAGTGTGCATGGCTCCGCTCCTGACATCGAAGGGCAGGGAATTGCAAACCCTCTAGCCGCGATAAGATCGGCCGCTTTGATGCTCCGTCACCTTAGATACCAAGATGCTGCGGATCGCATGGACGCAGCAGTGAATAGTGTTATACGGGAAGGGCACACTCTGACCCCAGATCTTGGCGGCAAAAGCAAAACAGATGAGGTTGTAGAAGCCGTACTACGCCGACTGTAGACGTGTATCATATCATAAACTGGAATATGTGTCGTGGCACAGCTGGTGCCGAATAACGTAATTTCCCACGGGATTGGGCGCTTCCGCCTGAACTGACCACATTGTTGCCTCGCTTCTTCCCTCTATAATGTCTGCTCAGCAAAGCACGATGTCTCCAGAGAACGCCCACAGATCTCGTACGCCACTTCCGTCCGTGAAGATAAAACCGTCTGCAAGCAACTCGTCCACCATGCCAAAGGGCAATGTGAAAAAGGAGACTCCTTCACAACCAAAACGAGCCCCTCTCGGCGAGATCAAACCCCAGAATCCCCCTATTCAAGAGCACTCGCAATCCAAGAAACTGAAGCATCGTTCCAGCAAACCTATTCTTGACTGGTTCCAGCGAAAGCTTGGAGGTACGGTCAGGACTCGCCGTACATCCGATATCACACATACCCGAGGGGTCAACAGTGACCGAGGCACACCAGCGGGGCGCAAATGGCGAACTGGACATACCGATGGTTCCAGAGAACTGAGTCGCGTTCAGTCAACCCCTTCGCGTGGGCGGTTGAGCGCAGACCGGGGAATCAGGAGGCATAGCCAGGCTCCTCCCAGTAGCTTTCCTTCGAGATCAGCGGGTATTCCGCTAAACGTCAGTGAAGCGACGAATGTTTCAGACGACCTCGAAGTTCGTGGAGATGTCTCGACATATCGTTCTTCGTATGCCCGGGACTCGATGTGGTCTCCAACGAGCAACCTTGAAGCTGACGAAGATGCTTCTCTGCGACCACTCCCTCCAAGCTCTCCTCCCTCTCCCTCACCCTCTCGCTCGTCGTCTTCCTATCTCTCGAATCCCCGAACATTCCGAAGTATTGCGGCAAGCACCAAACCGACAACTTTATTGAGTGTGGACCTGACTGGTGGGATGGCCCACATTGCGGAAGCTCCACCTACTCCTTTAACGGGGCCCAGGATTCCTGGTCATTTATATCCAAATCCAGGCGGCTCTGCGGGCGCTTCTATATCATTCTCTGCCCTTCCCCCCTCGCCTGCTTCGTCATACTCAACATCTATTCGTTTCGATACGCACCCCGTCCAAGCACCACAACACACCACACATCACCCCCGTAACAACCCTCGCCCCTCTTCTCCCCCTCTTGACAACGCATCAGTACTTACGCTTGCGTCTTCCGCATTCGGCATCCCAGGTGCACGGATAGGCATCTTGGGAGGTACGAATGACACCACGTCGTTCTCACACTTTTCCCAGTTTGGTGGAAGTCGTCTGGGTGCCGAGGATCGCTCAAGCCACATCATTCTCGGGGATGATTTGGATGTAGAAGCCGACCGAGACTTCGACGCCAGCGTCCGCGCACTCAGACCGAGGAGCTCGAGGAGAGGTAGCTGGGAAAGCGAGGCAAGTGGTTGGAGTGCTCGCTTTGCGAGCGGCACCACAGGAGGATCCCATGCTGCATTCAAAGAAAAGAGCTTCCGGTCTCTAAGTGTTAAGACTGGTCAGATGAGTCTGGAAGTCCCTGAAACCGAGGACGACGAGTCATCGTTGGTCGATGCCCATTCAAATGAAGGGCCGTTGGATCCTTCTACTCCCCCTGGAGACGGTGTAGCTCGGTCAAGCTCACTACATGGCAGCTCTGATTCCCCAATTTCCCTACCTACCATTGGTGGCGAAATAGCAGAAGATAATCGACTCCCTACTCCTACACCTGAGACCGACCTCGAACCTACTGGACCACCGAAGACTGAAGATTCTTGAGTCTCGTTTCACCTTTTATTGGACGAGCGTCAGGGCTGAACTTGCGATCTGTCTGTCTTTCACTTTTACGCTTCGAGAATTGTAGTATCTGTATTGTAAGCATCGCTGAGGTCATCGTACGATACTAGCGCCTTTTCTGTACTGATGCTAGATTCGGCCTCTCGTGTTTTTATGTTACTCGTTACTCGATACCCATCGTCGCTCGTGGACCGTCACTTGGCTTATTTCTTTGAAGAATGGAATCGTCCTCTACCTAACTTAAACAACTTGACATGCATCAACTCGTCTATCTGATTAGCTTAATTAGGTGGTCAGGCTGTCACATCTTGTGAGGCTTCGACACTGTCGCTAATGCCATCCTGGAGCTCACGGTCGTGGACCCTCAGTGAGGATGGGATAAATCAACGGTGAGGTACGCTAAGCTATGTCAATAAGGTAATGCAAGACCCTTCACACTTTAGTGGAACACTCCTGTTCTTGATACAGCTCGATGATTCGATGATACGCCCTTCAACTTGGGTAATGGTATCAACGATAACTCGTGCTGTTGCCAGTGCTGCTAGCCGCCACTCACGTTGAAACGCGTATGACTGGCGATTGCATCTGATCCCACAAAAGCTATACGTTCGTTGCTAGTGCTGGTGACACTGATTCAGAGAACCAGGTACACGTTGCTCTGCCGATTATCGGCCGTCGATGAATAATATCCCGGGTTGTTGTTGTGCTTGCAAAAGCACCTACTCAGGTGCTCGCCGAGCTCGTCATCAAGAAAGAAGCATGCTACGTGTCGCAATACCGATATGACGAGGATATTTTTAAATTATCCTCCCGGGGTTCTCGCTTAATCACAGTGACTAGATGCTAGATGTTTCATACACATAGACCAGTGATACAAAAGTATCTCAGGGCTATATACTATTTTCGCACATGCGTGGTATGTCCGAGCACGCACGTGGCAACACGATCTTGTACAGATTTCATTAAATTAATTATTTTGATAACTGACTTAGTGGGTTGTTCAAGACGCGGATGCCGATGAGTTGACCGGCCTTCGCCAGTGCTCGCGATCGCGCTGTCCCGACCACCCCGACACCCGGCACTTACAATCAAGCCATGACTAGCGTGTCTACGATGACACACAACATCGGGACGCTCATAGTCGTCATCCTGAAAGCAGTACGTCGTTGAAATGTCCGATTCAACCTTCCATTCCTTGATTGTCCTGTCTGCCTTAGCGCAATTTGCCCAATAAAAGACAATTTGGCAAGCAAGATCCGTACTGTGCGGTTATGCTCAATGGCGAGAGTCGAAAGACCAGGACCATCAAACGTGGTGGCCAACACCCAGAATGGGATGAAGAGATTCGATTTACGATTTATGAAGACTCAGACGCTTTCAATGCCTCGGACGATGGTTCACCCCCACCTTTACCCCCCAAAGGGGGCCGTGGTCCTAAGAAGATCCAAGGAGGAGAACAGATGGCTCTTGCTTGTTTTGCGGCCGACAAAGAGCCAGAACTCATTGGAGAGACTATGGTAGACTTAACTGAGGTTCTAACCAAGGGCGAAACGGACGGTACGCTTTCATCACTGTCTTCCCTATAAGCGCGCTCACACTTCTTTCAGAATGGTTCACGCTTCTTAACAAAGATAAGTACTGCGGCGAGGTCTATTTAGAGCTCACTTTTTGGTCAAATGTCCGTTACTTTTCATCTCTGTTTTGTCAATCTCGCGTTGATTGTCAGATTCACTAGGAACCACGCCCCGAGAAGAAATCCACGCCGAAGTTTGCAAAGGTGAACAGACAATATGGTGGTCCAGGCGTTTTTGTTCCATCGGAGGAGTCCCCTGGTCATCGTCAGCAAAGTAGTGGCAGCTCCTACAATAGTCACCGCCGAGATTCGTTTTCGTCCCCAGTCCTTCCATCCAACTCATCGATGGGGCTTGACTTGTACAAGCCTGAGTACGAGCAAACGGTGCGAGCTCACGCACCGCATAGTACTTCTATGGATGAGCTAGTCAACGACATGGGTGAATTAGTGTTCGACCAGAGAAGACGTGATACGTTTCCGGTGAGGATCTGTTGCTCGCCTGTATTTCCTTGTTCGGGACTCATCTTCTGGGACCCAACCAATACAGTCAGGCCTTTCGTCGCGGTCGGTATCGACTTCAGGGCACTCTTCTGCGTTGTCCTCGTCTTCCCTTGCCTTTCCAGTTTCAGAAAGCCCCGGTCATGATACCTCGATTGCCAGTTCTACCCACAGAGCTGTAACGCCAAGCGGACAGCGACCACATCGATACTCGATTGCGAGCAGCCAGTCATACGAGGTCCCACAGTACCAACCTGCCTACGAACCTTCCCCCCCTCCGAGGACCATGTATCACACACCTCCTCGTCACGGACCTCGATACAGCATGCCTGCGGCATCCTCTGGGTTCATTCCAGTTTCATCGAAGTTTGGATCTGCCTCTCACTCACCGCGCACCCTGGCCTCTCATGGATCGGAGCCATCAGGTTTAGCACCTCCGCCGACAACTGCAAACACCACTGTGCCAGGATTGGCCCCCACACCGACACTCACACCAGCTCCTGGGAGCTTCACACCAGGGCCGCCAGTTACCCCATCTCCCACACTCCCACCTGCATCGTCCTCTCCTGGTTCATTTCTTTCAACTCAACAATCTCAAACCTTGAATGTCCCTCAAGCAGGATACAGTCCCCCCGTCTCAGCACCACCATCATCGCAACTTCCCGCATTACCTTTGCCAATGCTTCCTACTCCATCACAGTCGGCACCACCCCAAGTCCACCCAGGTCTCGTTCAGCCAGTTTCCAGTCAGCCGCACGAGTATATTTCTACCTCTGCTCCAGTGCAAGCGACCAACCGTGTGGTATCGAACCATGTTCCGGGGTCGCGACCACTGCCTCCCCAACCACAGCAAGCCATGCAACGGGTTCCGTCCTCTGTGCCGATACCAGCGAATCAAGCTTACACTCACGCGATCAGTGCACTTCCTTTACCTTACGCACAAAACCAGGTGCGTCTGCCCACTTTCGACTCGGGACTCCCGCCTGTCCAACAGAATCCGCTTCCTGTTCCCCCTGGACCTCCTGGACCCCTTGGACCTGGGTCCCGTACACCATCGAACTCCACGAATAACATTGTTTCCACGAGCTCGCCTTATCATCATACCCCTTCCCCATCTCCCCAACCCTCGCCCTCGCAACAGTCACCGGGTTTGCGTATGCTTGACGGCACCTCACCTTCGAGCGGCTCCCTCCCACCGTCGCCGGTACCCCCGCGGACTGGACAACCTAGGACAGTCTCTGGCAGACCAAGTCTGCCATTGCCGCCACCGCCGACTCTGCCAGCGGCAGGGTCTTATCAACAGTTGCCATTTCCTCAACTACCTATACCACCCGCTCCTTTACCTAGCTCGCAGTCTCAGCAGCAGTACTTAACCTCCTCGCCATCCTCTGCAATGCAAGCGGGACAATCATTCCATCCAGGACCTCCTCCACGTCCTCCAGCTCAGATCGCCGATTCACTTCAAGCTACGTCATACAACCAAGCTGCCCACTAGACCCAAGGTCATGGAGACATCCTATGTCATGGGCTATTAGAATATACTATCAAGAACTCTGCCATCAAACATGTTTGTTGTCCAGTCATTCATATGGACATTTGTTCAACCAATTGTTTTACATGATCCTCACGAGCGAACACGCTGTGTAAAATTGCAAGTCATCACTACAATACCATAGTAGTTGCATCTATTTAACTTATGAACGGATTCATCGCCTGTGTTCATCCTTCCATTTCATGATCTGTGACTCGGTAGGGACCAGCCCGCGACGCGCAAGATCGACACGCGCCTCCCGCCGCAAATCATTCTCGGTCAGACGTTGCTGGCTCTCGTGAGAGAGCAACGCGGTATCAGCACCAGAAACGAGACCGTAGATCGTAACTGGGAAAATGGCATCAGCGCAATAGCAAAGAAACTCACTATGCGTGAATGGAAGCCGACTTATGGAGACTAGAAACCCCTTGAATGCGAGAGTTTGGCGTCTAGTAAGGATACGCAAACCATCAAAAGAGAAGAAAGAACCGTTTCACCACGCAAAGCCGTGGGTAGAAACAGAAACTGACTGGAAAGTGGGCCAAGTACGATGAGCAAAAATAGCCGAGCCGAGACCGAATGCGCCATATTGCGCTGCGTTCTGTCGTCGTGTGGTTTCATTGATCGTGATTATAAAAATGTGAATACGGACGAAAGAAAAAAATAAATGAAAGAGCATAATGGTAGTAAGTCATGGCAGCGGACAAGGAAATCGGACACACAGAGGAAGAGGGAAGAGGGACTAAGGATCCAATCAATCCAAAATGGAATGCGACTTGCCATCAACCCGGCTCTGACCTGCAAATTGTAAGCTTCTTCTACCAGCTCGCGCCGGCGAGAACGACCATCCGAGCTCATAATCACTCCTGATGTGAGTGGGTCTATGTAGGAAGTTGGGGAAACTTGGATGGATGACGATGAGAGCGAGCGCCGAACTGGGTCGTGGGATAAGTGCCGAATGAGGCAGGTGCAATGCCATGCCGACAGCTCCAACATCATCAATGGAATGCGCACAAAGGGAGATTGGCACCACATTCTGATGTCGTCGCCGTCGCCACAGCCCAGACTCGAGGATAACTCAAATAAGTTCTCCTATTAAAACACGCGCACTACTTCCGCAATATATTATACAAGTAGCGAGAACCTGAGACGCATCGGCAGGATCTCTTTTTGTATTTGTCTAGGTGGCTTTTGCTTGATCCTACGTGATAATGATGTGCACTTGATCTGATAATACATCCCTACATCCCATTAGCACATTGACGGGATCTGTTGCAGGAGAGGACAAAATCGGGACCTCGAATCGTGTGTGTGCCAGTGATCATCGAGTCACTACAGTAGTTCATGATGTGCAACCTGGAACACAATACAATCAGATCACCCTATCAGAAATAAGACCAGAGAGATGGCGTACTTAGAATCGCAGTGCGGAAACGGCGTGGTGTGTAAATGAAAAGGCGGAGTTCGGCGTCCTCGACGAGGACACGACTCACCTAAAAGGCAAACACAACTGATAGGCAATACGGTCAACCCTCGTTGTTATTCATTTACGATTCATCCCGGAGAGGGGTACCAAGGTCCCCCTAGCAAAATAGTGATCCGTTGATTCCGCTCAGCCAAATCGAACCCAAATTGTGGGGACTCTGGTGGACGCCGTGTGTAGGGGTAATTGCACAGCTCGCACTCTTCTGATTCCTCTTTCCGGATAAATCATTCCGAGGAGAGGAAATAATCGAACGGACCTCTTTTCACTGGATGCTGTGAACCGTGATAGCCGGACATTCATCTCCGTCCTCCTGGCAAGAGTTTTGCCCTCGCTTGCTTCACCGTGACCAATCCGACATACCAGCCGGAAAACAGCAACATCAGCCATGCGTAGTTTGTCTGTTCATCCGAAGCTTTGGTGGGCGTCACAGAGTACCCCATAGCAAAAGCGATGGGGGTTCACACCAGGTGAAGATACAAATTAATATTACACACCTTCGTGGCGTTCTATGGAAGATTACATGTCAGTCGAGAACAGACAAAGGTTACAAGCAATATCGCTCCACCCTGGTGTTGGTGATGAATTCGAGCGACCCAGGGGTTGGTCAAGGTCCTGTCTGGCGGCCAAGCAGTCAGGCCTGAGTCTCCCCCCGTGTTGGTTATGGGAAGGCGCCGGTCATCCCTGAGAAATAAAAAAAAAGAGGACCACCTGACAGAATGAACAAAGGGATGCCGTACTAACGACTGGGGTCAAATGATCACGTCGAGACATCGAATCACTTACCCCCTTCTAATGGTGCTACAGATCCCGCGGCCCTAAACTACGTGTAGATTGGCTCCGGGTGTGGCACCAGTAATGTATCCGATATTCTTGCAGTTACGGTCCATGTGTAATATGATCCGCTATAGGTTGAAAGAGGGCGGCCGTGTTGGTATTCCAGACGAGAATACGAAATGATCATCGAAGCAAGCATTACTCGGAGAAATTGGCAATCCCTGTAGTGTGTCAAAGACTGAAACCGCCACCGGAGATAGTCGATTTGGGGTGGCACCACTCTTACCAAGCACGAGCACCGAACACGGATTTGACTGAGAGAAATACTCGATGGATATCATGGGTGAGGTTGTCGGGGTACTGACCTCGCAGGACGAGGGTACACTAGTTGGGTAGAGATTCTCTGTTAAGAAGTGGGTGAAACCGCAAGGCGACTCCTTGAGGAAGAAAGCTGTGCGAAGAGGCTGGAACGCTCCATCCACGTGCGTGACGGTATCTATATGAGAGGAGATAGAGAGGAATAGATCTGATTAGGTGCTTGTGACTCGTCCAGGGACCTGTCGACTGCTCTGGCCTGGGTTGGATCGAAGGGTGATTCGTTGACGGGTTGGATACTCCACTATGAATCTTATGTCATGGGATGACGCAGGGCTGTCTATGAAAGGCGAGTATTTCGTCGGTGAAGAGTATTTTCAAAGTTGCTGTCGGCGGTGGAAAAGAAAACGATGTGGAGTAATTACAATTTACGATGGTACTGCCAGGAAGAGCCCAGACTTTTCTGCCTGAGAATTGAGGTAACCAGGTGGACGTCTCCTCACAATTGGACGGGCGATAGGACTTCGTTCTGGGTGGGTTCTGAGGCCGGAGACGCGAACTATGTGATTCATTTGCGCATAAACGGCGCCTCATTTGGGTTGTAAATCTTCCATTCGGATTGGTGGTCGAGGAAGCCGCTGTCATCGGATTCAAGGTGAGAGTAAGTATTACGAGCACATATCGTCACAAACCGTCTCAGGCCCGCGCGGCCAACCGCTCTTTCGTACTGCAAAAGCCTGCGCGGTGACATTCATTGACTCAAATCGTGCCATCCGTGGTGAAGAGTCCCGAAGCAAGAAAGCTCTTGACGACCTTTGGACTCTCGGCAATGATAAACGTGCTTCTGTTACACGAATCAGAAAGAAGACCGTGCTAGCTAGAATGGTATGTCTAGGGTGATCATGTGTATGTGTAACAGCATTTTCAGAAACGCCTCTGCATTGCGAATTGCAAATGGGGTCGAAGCCTTCCTATGCTCAACGTGCACGCGAGAGCGGCTTTTTGTATACCCTGTAGCATCTTTCTTCCTAGAGGCAGCCGTGGAAACCATAAGGATGATCATATCGCAACTCAAGTCAAGAGTCTCATTCTGGTATTGACACTGTAGCCTTGGGGGGCCTTATCACACTCACACCTTCAAAGGGCAGTCATGTAGTAATCACAGTTGGCCAAACCCCACTGGCAAGCCTCTCTAGACATCAGGCTTCCACATGAAGGACAGGCTTACCCGTCAACCGAAACCATCGGATTATTGAAATGCTGGGTCACTTAGAGGGGTGATCAGGCGCTCTCTCGATTCAATTCAAACACGTCCCACAGCTGCCTTCGGGTCTATTAACCATGTGGGTGTATCCCCTAATGGACGCATGACTTTGGCTATCATTGGTGGCACGAAGATTTTGAAGATAGACGCGGAGAAACGCGATGGACGGATGCAGACTGACGGCAAGGCAAGGCGAGATGCAACGCGCCCGCAGTCACATGGCCAGAGGTTAGATGGATATCGCTTGGTCAAGGTCACTGGTAGTCTCCGAGGACAAGGGGCAGAAGATGTTACTTGGCGGGAGCAACTCGGTAGACTTATCGACTTGGACTCTGGATGTACTGTGCTCAAGCGCGAACACAACTTGACAGGCGGATAGCCTCCTGATTGAAGAGATCATCCCTTATGATTTGTGCAAGAGCGCGGGATCGCCGATCAAATATGTGTATGTGTCTGCTGCCCGACGAATCATCCGAAAATCGAGGACTCGAGGTTCCACGCGAACGTCGGATAGGGGGGAAAACATCAACATGTCGCTTCTCCTCTGAGAGGAAATCATCGCATCCAAAGAAAGCGTGAGTTCAACTCGAGCTCGAGCCATCCTACCAGCTCGATCGCTCTGTTTTCAAATTCCGATTGGAGCCAAGCCGCCTTCTGCTGACTGCCTGTTATGCCTTTCATTTCACGCGTGTCCTTTTGGCGCCGGGCTGGGAGTAGATTACTTGGACAGGAGGTATCCGATCTCTCGAAATGGTAATTTCACGGTTAGAAAACGTTACGGAGCTTGCAACGAAAAAAGAACACGATGCAACAGGAGACCGCGAGGTCGGACTGGGTCGCGATATGTCGGTGCAGAGTCAAACGCGTCTTCATCATGTCCATAACCAAAATTTCAAACCGGCGGCTCCCACAAGCGGAGACAAGATCACCAACAAAAGGAGGTATAGCCCCCTCGTGGCGTGGTGTGAAAACGGATGTGGAGGCATTCAATCACCGACAGCACACGGAGGTGACGACAAATGCTGGACAGTGGGTCAGGGCAAATGCGTACTATCACAACACGGAACAGAGAACTTGGAGCTTGCAATATTGGTTGCGGCGTTGGGTCGCCGCAAATCGACAGAAGATAGCAGTGAAATGGGAAATGGTGTGCAAGTGGGGCAGGGATTGGTGCGGGCAGGGGAAGCCAATCGCTTAGTAACAAGCGCGGCGCAACGAATATGCATGGTGGTGGTGGCCGTGACAGGAGCCAATAGTGTGTGCCGTCAGGGCCGCTGCTGGGTGTTGGGTGCAGGTGCGTGATTTAATTTAAGTACGGACATTCGTTGCTATCACCTGCAGGCCGCTAGGTTAGAGAATGCGAACGGAAGCTCCTGACTGTCAGGAGATTGGAGCTAACGCAGATGCAAACGCTAAACTGGTAGAGCACGGACTGTTGATGGAAGTAGATAGGAGAACGCGCCGCACGCGACACACCCACGATCGTCGTCATCGATGATAAAAGGGAGCGTGGCTTTTACGTCACATCGTTAATATCTAGAGGAGCAGAGCAGAGCAAGGACCGGACTTGGCGCACATCTACACCGAAGCTCGATCTCTGGGTCATGTTTCCAATCAAGTCAAGTCAACTGGAACGCCCGAACACGCCTTTGACCTGTATAACGGCGTTGTGACCACATGAAACTTTACCAACATTGAGTAAAGTGAACGCGGGAAAGGTGCCAAAGTGGCACGCGTCGGATGGGAGATCGTCAAGGCCCAGACGGTTGGTAGCTAAACGGACTGAAAAAAAGGCAGACCATGGTCGGTGGGTCGTCGTCGTTGCACGTCGATATCTGACAGGAAACTCACGGTCAAGGCGTGTTGCCCAACGAGCAGGATAGTTCAAAAAGAAAGCGAAAAGGTTAGGTCACAAGGCACTCCGCGGCTCTCTCGCACGTGCACGTGAGCCATCTCACCCTCCTCCAGCCAGGTGGTATGTCAAAGGTTGTCGCAGCAAGGCCACACTTTGTCGTGCGTCTCTCCCTCTCCCTCTTTCTCCTATACTATTTCAACCTCACCCCCGTCCCCGTGAAAAGCGTCTCCTCATCGCCGCAGGCAAGGCCGCTCCAACACCTCCTGTTGGCCCCGCTCTCGGCGCCCGCGGCGTGAGGTCGATGGACTTCTGCAAAGAGTTCAACGCTCGTACAGCCCATATTTCCCCGGGAGTCCCAATTCCCACCGTGATCAACATCCAGCCCGATCGATCCTTCACCTTCGTCACGAAAACCCCAACCGTGTCGTATTTTCTGAAAAAGGCAGCATGCATCGAGAAGGGAACCGGCAGACCAGGCCACGAGACAGTTGGCACCGTCAGCCTCAAACACGTGTACGAGATTGCAAAGATTAAAGCTACCGATGAACATTTGAGGCATCTGGGGCTGGAGGCGATTGCAAGTACCATCATCGGTTCAGCGCGGACGCTGGGCGTGCGGGTGGTGCCGTGAATTTGGGGCGTTCTTGGTACCACTTTCATTTTGTGAATTGTGCGTGAGTGAGCTTCTGTCCACCCACCTGGGGATATGCTGATCCTGAGCCCCAGAGATAGATGCGAACTTCCACCCAACGCGCGGGTTGCCGGTGAATGATTCTCCACTGCGTTGATCTCCCCCTGGCCGTTTATACTGGTGGCGGGCTCTTCTTGGGGTTAATATCCCGGAGCTTGTGAATGTTCGTTAGAAATCGAAAATTCAGGGCGTTATACCCCGGGTCGAAATGCCGTGTTTGAACCCTGAGCTGATATTGGAGAAAGATCATCGATTTGGTTTCCCCAGATCGAAAGTAAGAGCCGCGGACAGGTCGGGTTGCTGCGCAGCTAGAGGCATCACTCCAGCCTTGATGGCACTCGGTCTCACAATAGTCGTGGATAGAACTCGTTCCACGTCCAATCACCCTGGGCCGCTCCGTCTGCACTAGTATCAGTGGCGGTGGCGGCGGGCGCTGGGCATATTGGCCAGGTGGAATCTTCCTTATCACGCCTCGCCTTCGTGCTGTTCAAGGTATTGTGGACACGCTGTCTACACGCTCTTTGAGTTGAGACGCGACCCGGGAAAGGAGCCGCAGGAGTCGCCAGACTCCCGCACCCTGTTGCCTTATACGTTTGCTCTCCGCCGCCTCGTGTTAGAGGTCGCTTTCTAGGCGGTGAGTAATTTATTCTCTTTTCCCCACTCAGCCGTGGCGAGCTCACCGTGGCTTTTTTTTTTCTTTACGTGGTTAGTACTTTTTTTTTCATTGTTCTCAAGGCTGTCATTCGCCCTCACAGTTGTCGTAATCAGAATACATCACGCTATGCGCAGGCAATGTAGTCGTCGTGATTCTGCCTCCCAAGCTCGGCGCTAACTCGACCTCGTGTTGTCTTCCGATCAAGCTGGCCATGACCTGAACGCGGATTCGGAGACTCCAATGAACAACCCTGCTGGACACGTCTGCCAGCCTACTTCTCGTGCCGACACGCTTCCAGTCCTGTATTGAGCGTTATCGGTCACTGACTCCACGTTTTCGATCGAACAATTCACCATCACCCGTGGGCATGAGTGTGTCCCTCCCGGGCCACTATAAAAGTGCCTCCCGGAAGGGCTCCAGTCTGCCCAGCTCTCCAGACCACACACAAGCATAGTGACCTTCTTCAACCCCCACTCTCATCTATATTCATGGGTAGCAACCAGAACGACGTACTCTCCTGGACGTCTCAGGATCCCCGACAAAGCCAATTGTTCAGCCCATGGGGCGTTGTCTACCGGTTCCAGGTATGTATTATCGACGTCGCATATGTCCCGATAGTCCTGATTCAACTTGCCCAGACCGAGACCAACCCACAGGGCCAAAGCATCACCACTGTTTGGCGTGCGATACGTGCAAACAGAGAGGATCGGGTGGCTAGGCTGGAGTGGGCCCCCGGTGGTGGTCTAGGACGCGCTGTCATCGGAAAGGTCAGGCCTTCGCTTCGAGGGATTCCCCATTTGACGTCTTTCTTACGCTCATATTCGATCACAGAACCACCTTCCTATGGCCGACTTGGTCCGCCGAGACCCAAGGATACCCGTACGTTTCAGCTTTATCTTGATTAGTTTTCTTCTGACATGGGCTACTAGAATTCGAGAGTTTTCAATGGTCCCGATGGTTTCCAGTACAAGTGGAGGCCGAGTACTTCTAACCAGGACATTGTGGTAAGTATCCCAGTATTATGGACCAAGATGGACACCACATCATATATTCCCCTCAGTTACAAGACCCCAACAACAATGTCATTGCTTTCGTTCGCCCCATTAGGCCAACTCGCTACCCGGGTGTGGGAGATGTCTATGCAGAACTTCATTTTGACCGTTCGGCCGGCGCGGGCGTCGTGGTATGTCCATCAGATCTCTTTCCGGCCACTAACCTCGCTGACCACGAACCGAATGCGACAGATGCATCCTCCACTCATGGACACTGTCACGGTGACCGCAATGCTCTACAGAATTTCCTTGGCATTTAACCTTTGATAAACGTCTCGATATCGGACTATTTTCTTCACTAAGTTAAAGAGGCTGGCCTAAACACTGTTTTGTAAACGGCGTCGCGTGGGGGCGTCGCGTGGGGGCAATTACTTATCTTGGCATTTCCCTGTTCTTTGTGTCTTTAGCTGCATATGTTAAAGTTGAACCACCATCATGTTCCTTCGAGAAGCTCTACTCGCGTGAGTTTCCGGTTGAACCCCTGGCAGGGCCTGCCCGGAGTAGCGTGTTCAAAACACATGTCCCTGGTGGAGGTTGTCCGGTCTCTCACACGTGCATCTTTTCTGAAGCGCTTTTTGATGCGCCTCTCAGGAACGACATGGAACTCGTGTGCGGATTGAAATTTCAAAAGGAACAGTTCGACATGAACATGATGATGGGGGCGAGGCCCCTTTCGAGCTAGGCTTCTTGTGGATCACCCCTCTCAGCCATTACCACGTCCAAAACCCTATCGATGGTTCGGATGACCCACTCCGTTCCCTCATCGCTCGCAAGCCAACGATCTTCCTCGCTGAGGTCCTGGGCCGTGCGCGCCTTGAGCAAGCCGAAAACGTGGCTCGTCAGCTGCGGCCCAACGCGGCCTTCGGTGCGCAGACAGGCTATGCCTACGACGGATCCCAACGCGCGGCTGAGGTTGCCTTGCTCATCCGCTCCGGGGAGCGGTGACAGGACGGAGCCATAGGACTGGATGATAAACGCTAGAAAAGGGGGCATCCGTGAGCAAACAGGAGAAGCAAGCACGACAACAACAACACTATTGGGTCTCGCAGCAGAAGTAACGACATGACGAAGATCACGATCGAAGTGACAAGGGAAGTTATGTGCGAGACGTTTCACTTTCCACATCGGTCACAGCCCAAGAGAGAACAGGAGGGTGAACCTACAGATGAGGTCGGGGTGATACGACGCGAGTTTATCGTGCAGCTTGATGGCGTGCGGTTCGTAGATGGAGTTCCAGAGCGCGGTGCCGCGGGCAATAATGGCGTCGATGTTTTCTGGATTGGCGGTCCTGAGACGTCGGTACATGGGGGAGTGGAGGGTTCCCATTTGCTTGTTGGCCGGTGTGAAGACTTTAACAGGTGAAACGAACAGCGTACCTGCGTGAGTTAGTCCGCAGGCCAGCTTTCATGCCGTCTTCAAGCGCGTCTGTGAGTCCTGCAAGAGCTCCGATGGCCTGTTCACGGACAAGAAGAACACAAGATAAGTGAAGCGAGAAGTGTGAAGCGAGAAGTGAGTGATTTACACACACGGGGAACGCCAACGAAGATGGTACTCTTGAGCGCAGCTTCGCGCATGAAGGCTGCGTCACGCACAGAGCCCTGAATGCTTTTGTCTTTTCCAGAACGCGTTACGAAGCGATACAAATGCCCGACAGATGATGGAGTGTTTGCTGTCAACAGAGTGCAAGTCTAGTCCACAGTTAGGGAGATATGGGATGTACATGTGCTCAGTTGTGCACCGTGAGGACCAACCACGCTGTCCCAGCCCCCTTCAGGCGTGCATCAGCGTACGTCGATTTGAACAGGTAATTCAACCGGGACGTTGAAGGGCCAGCGAAGGCATCCGGACTCCGCATAGTCAACAGTTGCTTGATAGTTGATGGGATATGTCTAACCATTGAGCCATGTAACGTCAAGCTGGGTCAACGTCCTAGTAGTCCGTTTCAAAAATGTCAAAACTCGATTATAGTAACTCCCGGTACTACAGCATGATGCAACGCGCTCCCGGCGGGGCAAACGAAAAGAAAGTACGCTCGAAGACTACCAGCAGACCAGCTCCAAACGGTTAAGGGTATACACTTAAGGTGACTAATCATGGGATATACTTTGAAAGGTGAACCCACGTAAGTTTGTCACATGAAACGAAGTAATATTCAGCCGTGGATGAATTGTTGTCCAGCACCATTGGGTTGGCAGTTCTTGTTATCGCCCGAGCAGGTCACCATGCTGTTGGGTGCCTCGATGCCCATTGGCAGCTCGGATGACGTGAACATCCCTGTCATACACGTCAATGGTACACTTTCAGTGATCCTAATTGGACACCTCACCAAACCAGGCTATTTGTTGGATAAAACTGGTGCTCTGTACGTAAGACATGACACCCGGGAAGAACGCGTTGAAAACGCCCTGGGTGCACGGCTGCCCTTTTCCAGAATAATCCTAAAGTGAGATTGATTCAACCGTCGTCCTTGAAGATACAAAATGCGAAAAACCAACATGGCAACCACATTCTGTGATCCAGATCGGCATATTGACGATTTGATGGTACTGGTTCACAGACGATTGGAAATCACCCGCGTCTATGCCATAGTAATGGAAGTCAGAGGCAATCATCTACAGGGCTTCGTCAGGACCAGAGAATGATAACGATAACAAAGACTACACATACAGTACACTTCCCGTTGCAGAGGCCTAAGAATGTCTTCATCCAATCAAAACCGGCAGGTGTGACCGCAGGGCCAATAAGTTGGTAGCCTTGGTTAATAAGGGGTTGGAAGTATTGCATCCAGAGTTGAAAAGCCTCTTGCGGGCTCAGATTAGCCTGCGAGGGGATCTCGGGCCTGGGAGATGTCAATCATGACTACAATAGACGAGTAATTTGAAAAGGGCTCACTCGTTCGCAAACTTGGCATACTTGGCGTAACCCGCCTTTAGAACATTTGGGATGTTTGTAATGTCATCCCTGCTATGAGCGGTGGGGACAAACTCCACGTTCTTAACGGAATCGAAGTTAAAGTCTGAGTATTTTGTCAAGTGCCAGTTGTAAACTCTGAGTAGATAAAGTTAGTGGGGGAAGAACCGGAAACAACGAGCGAGGGTACACACAGCCGTGTTCCAGCATTACTAGGGACGAAATTCTGAAGGCTTGGCTGTTCGTTATTGGACCAGGCGTACATAATCTTTGAACTAAGAGTCGAAGGGGAGGCATTAGTTGGAGCTGGCTGAGAAGAGGAGGAAGATTGTGCAGGCTGAGAGGATTTAGGAGGTGATGCAGTGGTAGTAGATTGGTATGTGGCCGCTGCAGGGCTCCGTGAAGCACTAGTGGGACGAGGCCTGCACTTTTTAGAGTCATCACGCTTCTTAGCGATGTCAGCGTGAGCATGGCTGAGGCCACGTCCGATATGAGCGTGCTCTACGGCGAGGGCATTGACGGGAAGAGGGTCAAAGGAGGTATAGAGGACTGCAAGGGAGACGACGGTAAGGATACGGAAGAATTTGACGAGAGCCATCGGAAGGAAAAGGAAGGACTGGGGGAAAGGAATGTGTCGGAGACAGGACCAGAGGAAGAAAGCGAGGTGAGCTGGGTCGCGTCTAAAGTCGAACGAGAGGTATTTATTCGCGACGGCTGACATAATGCGGACAGCAACGGTGACGGCACCTGCCATTTGGGGGTTCGATGGGCGGCGTGTGATAAGGGGCGCCCACCGCGTGCTATTTTTTTTTTCTTTCAACTTTGACAACAGCCAAGCCAGTTCATCGCCCGTTCATCCAGCTAATCCCCACCCCTGCCTCTAATTCAATAAAAATGTCTGATGCCCCCGCCGCCCCAGTCACTGAGCAAGGCGTGCCTCCGGCTACGCAGACCGAAGAAGCTCCCTCTTTCAAGGTAACTTGCTGTCCTCCCTTGCCTGCCATTCAGCCTTCATCAATTTCCTCATACAGGTCTTCATCGGCAATCTTGCGTATTCCACTACGGACCAAGGGCTGAAGGCGTTTTTTGAGCCCGTTCAGAGCGACATGTATGCCTTTTTGTCTCGTCTTAAATCCGAAATGTCAATGCTAATCACCAATCATGCTCCATTGGCCACAGCATCTCCGCCCAGGTTATAATGCGCGGAAATAGGTCCGCGGGCTATGGGTTCGTTGCGCTCTCCACAGCCGAAGCAGCTCAGAAGGCCGTCGAGGTTCTCGACAAGAAGCAGCTCGATAACCGCCCGATCATCGTCGAAATCGCGAAGCCGGCCGATCAGAAAGAAAACGATAGGAGAGACAGGAAGCCTCGCAACAGGCGCCCTGGCAGGCGTGGCTCGAGGGCCGTCCCCGGCGAGGTCACTG
The DNA here is from genome assembly GCA_003316425.1 of Russula lepida. Taxonomy (NCBI): domain Eukaryota; kingdom Fungi; phylum Basidiomycota; class Agaricomycetes; order Russulales; family Russulaceae; genus Russula; species Russula lepida. The sequence continues at coordinate 221,609 of QFEZ01000095.1, forward strand.
AGGCCGAGGCTAACGGTGAAGCCAAGGCAGAGGACGCTGCTCCTGCCGAAGGTGAAGCCCCCAAGCTCAAGAAAAAGAAGAAAAAAAGTGCGGTAAGTCTCATGAAATGTTATAATCTTAAAAAAATCCTTCATTCATCTCAATTTATTCTCGATTAGAGGAAGACAAAGGCTAGGACCTCGACCGCGGATGGTGAGGCAGAGCCTGCAGTTACCACCTCAGACGGGGAACCTGGACGTAGGCGGCGCAACCCACGCCCCCGTCGTGCTGTGGGTGAAGAGCCAACTGGCGAACCCTCCAAGTCGGTGCTTTTCGTCGCCAATCTCGGTTTCAACATAGATGACGTTGCACTCGCCGCCCTGTTCACCGAGGCTGGTATCAATGTTATCTCAGCTCGCATCGTCCGCAGGCCATATGGACGTCCCCGTAGGAGCAAGGGTTACGGGTTTGTTGATGTCGGCGACGAGGCCGAGCAGAAGAAGGCAATCGAGGCTCTTGAGGGTAAAGACGTTGGCGGGCGGCCCATCGCCGTTAAGGTTGCCGTCAATGCCCAGGCCAGGGAAGCTAAGGTGGAAGAGGTTGCCGAGGAGGGCACGCCTGAGGTTGCCATCATGGCTACGTGATGGCTCTCATTTGTTCAGATCATGACTCATGACCCCAATGTTCTCAACGCCCTTTACTTCTCCCTGGATGGAAGGTTCTTCAAACTACGTGCTGACCGTTGTTTTTTTTGGCACGCTAATTGTTTCCGTTCTATGCGTGTTCTGCCCGTTCGAGAAAACTTCGTCGGTCTAGTGCCGTTCTTTTTTTTGGTCGATAAGTCGTGTTGGGGTGTCATTATCTCGTACATGTACTATGACACCTTATTTGTGACCTGATCATCACGTCTCATCAATGATGGCTGATGACGGTGATGTCGATTATCTCTCCGATAAATTTCTCACTGTTACCGAACCCCAGAAGCCAAGAACTTACAGTGAAAAACGCAAGGAAGCCCTACGCAAGTCCCATCTCAAGGATGAACAAAACAGAACTAAAGGCACGAGACAACTCGAACTTGAAGCGCGCGAGGAGGGGCTCTCCAAGAGTCTATTTGAGCGGGCAGAAGATGACAAGGCCTCTGGTCTTGGAACGGAAAATAAGGCACTCTCCATGATGATGAAAATGGGTTTTAAGCCAGGACAAGCTCTTGGGGTGCCCGCCAATGACGATGTCGATGAAGGCACCACGACCCCTTCGAATCGACGGAATCCCAGCCCGTCCTCGGAGACATTAGGCCGCCAACTGCAGGTACACGAGGGGCGGCTGGTAAACCCGCTCCCCATCAATGAGTGGACAGGCACGTTGAGTCTCCCCCATGTGCTTTCTCTGTCCTTCATCCCCTTTTGCATTATTTCGGATCGCTGCGGCACGCCACTTTATATAGGGAAGAAAGGAATCGGCCTGGGGAAACGTGCGCCGTCACCGACTGAGCTCGAGCGTCTGGCCAAGGTCGCCAGGGCTACAGAAGAGGCCAACAAAGAATCTTTCAGGGACAGGTCCCGCCGAGAATATGAGCAACGGCGTGCGGAGGCTCGGCTTGGCCCTGCCCAGAGAACCTGTGCGACACTAGACGAACGCGCTGGCAAGGAGGTAAAGTCGAATTTAATTGGCATCATACGCACTTCCCTTTGCCTTCACCATCATTTTTTCTCTCCCTTACCCTTCCTTCCTCTTATTTATCAATCAAAAGGGAAAAAAAAGGTGGCTCTCGGCTAACACTTCTTGTGCCGCAGTTCAACGTACTTTGGCTGGATCCAATTAATCCAGATACCTTTCCTGCCGGTCTCTTAGATGCCGTGACGCCCTCGACGGCCGCCGCCACCGCTCCAGGTTGGAGTGGAAGAGACGAGGAACGCTCAATCGAGGAACGGTTACGCGAACAAATGCGGGCTGACGCCCTCCAATCGCTTGACGATGACGATGATAATGAAGCTGTTACAAGTTCCCCGAAGAACGCGGACTTGAACAGGGAGTCGCATCTGCCACTGACTCGGAAATTGATTGAGGATGCTGCGCAGTTTTTGTGTCTTAATGTGAGCATACGACCGTCCGCGGCTGCGGCTGATCTCCTTACTCTCCCTCGCGCGCCTCTTCTTTTTTTTTCCTTTGGCATTCATATTGGCTGATCACTTATGACAAGGCCGCGGAACGCCTGGACCGCATTTTGCTGTATTTGCGTGCGGAATATTACTACTGTTTCTGGTGCGGCACGCAGTATAGAAGTTCCGACGAAATGCAGGAAGAGTGTCCAGGTCCTGAGGAAGATATGCACGACTAGGTGAAAACACGTGTAGTCGATACTTCCAGTCATCTATTAATGAAATGAAATAGAGGTATCCAAGAAACGAGAAAGGGGTGCCATAGAATTACAAGCGATAATGGTTACAAGTTCGATGCAAAGTCGGCATATTTATCACCTGTAATGACTGTTCGAGACGATCAACAGATATGTCTGTTACTACCAGCAAGATCAAGAGTATAAGGAGTGGAATGGAGTGCAAATGTCCAATGGTGCAAACGAATGATAGTCCGGGCGGATATACGTATACGTAAGTGACTTGGTAATTAATCGGCGTCGGCAGCGGTTGTTGCCGTCAGTACTTGAGGCTCCAGGTCATCACTTGGAGATGATGGTTGCGCTGTGCGCCGCGGGAACACAAATGATGGAAGTAAAGCCGGAAGGGCCGGGATAGCAACGGGAGCCAAAGGCTCATCAACTTCCGTCCGCGGAAACGTTTCTGATGTCGGCGACATCTGGGGCGACTTCCGGCGTAAGAACGTAGAGATAGGGGTGTTGAACTGGAAATCTGCTTCGTGTAACCACGTCTCGCTGCCACGCCGTGACAACCTCCCGTTCGGAGAGGACCTTGATCCCCGAGGTGCCCGGGTACGAGGAGAGGACAGTGGCGAGGTGGAGGGCGTCTATCACGGCATCAGTATTTGCAAACATCATACGAAGCGATTAGTGGAGGATGTACCCTCTTTGATTTCTCTGTCTCGAGCAGTGATGGAAGGCTTGCCTTTCTTGGGAGCTGCAGGACAGCAGAAACAATAAAGGTTGAGTTAGGCATTGTCTCATCAAGAAAAGGTTTTGCGTACCAAGTCGGTAGGATAAGGAGAGTATCTGCCTCTGCTGTGGCGAGAGACTCGGGGGGCGTCCACATCAATTGAGTTGGAACAATCACGCCGATCGTAGTCGGCAGGAACAAAGAGGTATGTGCCAGATGGGGTATATTGCCGGGGAGAGTGCTCCTCGTCGTCGTCGATGTCGGAAGAGGATGAAGCATTGGAATGAGAACGCGGACGAAGGAATGAACGAACGTTGTGAGAGTGAGATGCCCCATCTTCGAGCCCGAGGGAAGACATGAGCTCTACGAACGACGGAAGAGAGGACATCGGGTGAAGCGCAGCGTATAGCTGAAGGAAAGTCGCGACAGGGCAACTAAGAGCACGGTCGGTCAAAAGGGGGGCGTATATAATACGTGGGGATAACCCTAGAAACGGTTCAGCGGGAGCGGTACTAGACTAAGTCGTCATGATACATCCGTATCATAGCAGGTTGCGCAGGTTGCTGCAGTGCCTCAGTTCGCAAGCACCCGGAGCAGGTAATAATTACTTAGGTAGGGTTGGTCTGTTCTCGTTCGATATCTTGGTCGGCAAGGAGACACCTGAAGCGTTCCAGCACGTTTTGTCCCAAACTCCATTTTGTTTCTGGCCTTTTCCCGGTACCTTAGGCGGTCCGAAGTTAAGCCTTGAGCGTGTTCGGTTCAATCAGACGCGCATTGCATCATCTTGTGGGAACCAGGGTGATAAGGAGACAAAAGCAAACGTCGAGAGGCACAAACAGGGCGTTTGCTGCAGAAACAATTAGACGGTAGGATGATGTATTCTTGGCGAGGCGCCCGTTGTCTAGATTGCCAGTGGGTGTTGCGATGGCAGAGCAGTGCATTCGAGGAGTACTGTATGTCATCGTGCAACGACCTGCTTGTTGCTCCACGTTGAGCGGGCCAGCGCGTCACGCGGCAACCGTAACTGTCACGACCGGGCTTGTTCAAAACCACGATGAATCAAGGACAACCCAACTCTGCCACCGCGCCACTATTGCCTCCTCCGAGGCAGGAAATGGAGTATTTGTGCGCTGGTGAGAAGCATAATGTCGCACATATTATCATATGTTAATAATATACGGAAGATTGTGGTGCCAAAAATGACATCAAGCCTCGCGAGCCCATTCGCTGCCGGGAATGCGGACATCGCATCATGTACAAGAAGAGAACAAAGCGAAGTAAGTCCGGCAGTCCCTCGGAAGCACTGAGTTGATCCCCAACGGTCTGCAACAGTGGTCCAGTTTGAGGCACGATAGATAATTAGTAGTTAGGGTATTCCTGGTCGGGCCGGGTGAAGCCGGGATTGAACTGCTGCGCTGCGTCTGATTCTGGCGGGGTCGACGGAGGTGACGTCTGTCCTCCGGCAAAGAAAAATATCATATCCTACCTCTGTTCTACATCTGCGCTCTTGTCCTCTATCCAATGTCAGATTCAAAGCGTTATACTACCAGAGAACGCAGCCTCTCCGGCGACTTTGATGTAATTTCTTCTCGGTTTTTGGCTCTTCGTCCGAGGATCTCCCTCTCACCTTTCATTTCGGTTTCTGTAGTCCGACATCGAGTCGCCGCAAGAACATCTTCCCCACGACGATGCCCCTGCTGGTAAGCCTGGGAGAAAGAAAAACCCAAAGTGAGCCGCTGTCATGTTGCTTACGCACATTTGTCCGACACGCCCCCTCCAGTTCGCAGGCCGCACGTCGTGACCAGAACAGAATTGCACAGCGCGAATTTCGCTTGCGCAAGCAGCAACGCGTAATGCTCCCCTTTTTGCTAGCATCTTGTCAGACTAATATTTTACTCTCCTCCTTTAGATTCGTGACCTCGAGGCAAGAGTTGAGATTCTCTCCGGTGGAAAAGATGAGGCCCTCAGTGAGATGCGAAATATCCTCAAAGGTACGCTACAGTATTCTACACATTCACAGTTCGCATAACCTCTCTTTCATTAAAAGATCTCATGGCTGAAAATCATATCCTCCGGGGCTTTCTGCGCAGCCTAGGCGAATTTATCGGCGATGGGGCGGGAGGTTTGCTACCTAAGTTGGGATGGTCGATCCAAGATTTTGACAAATTCGTCAACAAGTCTGAAACTGACACTGCATACGAGAGCTTTCAACGAAGAAAGCGAGAAGGTCAAGCTGGCTCTAGTTCTTCAGCCCAGACCTCATCCCGGAAGCGCCCGGCTGATGATGACACCACCAACAACGCTACTAAGAAAGCACGCGGCCCTGGCGAGCGTGATGACACAGAACACAGCACAGATACTTTCCCTGTCTTGATGCCACTCAACTCAGTTACGTCTAGCAGCAACTTGTATTCGAGCCGGTCTCCACAGGATTCCAGTTTATTCTCGGATCTGTTACGTGGCTCCAATGGCTCACCAATGTTAATGCCTGGTCCTTCGTCCCCTTCCTCATACGCAGCATCCTCATCCCAAGTTCCTCCATCGAATGGCAGCTACCAAAGCTCATACGTCACCCCTTTGAACATGGGGGTGGATTCCACTACAATCAGCTCTATGTCCTTCGTCAATAATCCATCCACTCCGACCATTCAGCAGCAGTCTCGGCCCAGCGTTGGTGTCGTTGAAGAGATGGATCTCGTCGATCCAAAAAGTATGGAGGCGCAGAAGCTGATTTCGTTCGTGGTTCCCCAATTCCCCGCGCTGAAGCGTGCTCATCACGCTTTGATTCCAGCTATCATCTAGAGAATTACAAGCGAAATAGCGCATATTGCCTTCCTGCTTCTCTTCGCCCAACGCTTGTCCAGAGGTACGTTGCTCTTCATCCCCATCACAAAAAAAAATTATTTGACACCTTGTTAGGACTGTACCTCACGGTATATAAGCTTGCTCCTGGCTTCATTTTTCTGCGTCCCTGACGGACGTTACAGAGAGTGTCATCGATCGCATTCCCCATCCAGACCTCCGCGACCGGCTGATCTTACTTCGAGGCACATTCACTTTCTTTGCAGTCCCTGAATATCGTTTGTGCTAATCAAGCGTTCCACAGGTCGCTTCAACCTTGTCGACTGCCTCCATGATTTTGGGTCGTCGGTCACCATACATGGTGACGAAGTCCTGGCGCATGCGAACTGGGAAATTGGCGAGACGTGGCTCCGGCGTTACGGGTTCGTAGACTCATCTTTCTCTATTCGTATACTGTCTTCCTGGTCTAATCACTCCCCGACCATCACAATTCGGTTGGCTATACAGATTCCTCGTTGATCCAAATACGTTGAGCATATCTAATAAATGGAGACGGGACCGTGGCTTGCCCGAATTGCGTATGGCCGATATTGCCCCCGAACAGCAGGCATCGGCATAGGTGTACGGCAGACTTATTGGTTGTCGCGATACATATGATTCCGACAGCAAGTTTGTAACTTTTAGAGTCCCACCGGTGTTGTTAATTAATTAGGTAACATTGATTCTGCTTGATTGTGCTGCTTTCGATAACTGTATATATAGTTAATTCTTCTCGGAATTGGTATTGAACGACTTTGAAGCATTTCAAATGAAAAAATCCCCAACCACAACCAGCCAATCTCAAAACTTCAAACAAACATCTGGCATTTTAGCATATTCAATCTCGTAATAAGTTCGTCCGCAGCAAGTCGCGAAGGTAACAGCCCGTGAATTTGTAGTCATTATCAACAGTCGGGGTTCAATACTAACGGTCGAGATGGACACGTCTTATTGAAAAGAAAAAGCCTAGAAAGTCCGAGCATCCCGATTCGCCCTTCCCAAGCTCCAAAATTCGCTAATTGCACGAGATGGTTTCTCGTTAGGGCCAAGGTCAGGGCGTTTGCACCGTCACCACCCTTGATTTGTAAGTGGCAACCACAAGGGGTATTCCATTCAACCAATGTGGCGTTGGCGTAGAGTATTGGGTTTCGTCATGTATGTATTCTATTTATCAACAATCCTCCTTTGAATTTCCCGTGGCAATCGGACCATGACCATCACGTGTACTGTGGATGGTCCGCTGAAATAAAATGAGAACGAAAGATGAGCGAGGGGAAGAGGAGGGAAAGGCAGGGGATTTATGAATTTTATTTAACAGTTCTTCTCTTCTCTTCTTCTTTGTCTAGCAGATGCACACATAGTACTTTCTGTACAGTGTGGACTCGTGGACCTTCCAGTGAAGGTCGCTGAACTCGAAGGGGGACCCTGAGGGGGAAGGGGGTTCTGAATCAGCGGGTCCCCGCACCAGCCACGCGCCTTCTATGCATCAGATATCCGTCGTTGTCGTTGTACGAGATTTCTCCGATATTGAGATTCTTGCTCCTCGAGCGTCCCGCTGAATAATAGGATTGACATTTATGAAACGCAAGGAGAGGAGCAAGTAATCACTTACGGTAAGGGATTCTCTTGGATGGCCATGCAAGAAAGGAAGGTCAGAAAGTTCAAGGCTACTTGACAAATGAAGACCACACGCAGAGCGTCTGCGTAGGAGTCTATAGCCAATTTTCTGAGCGACGGGTCCAGCTCGTGAATGACATCAGTCGAATGCCTTGATGATGGTCAGATGCTATCTCAGTGCCCATAAACGGGACATGGTTCACCTTATACGTGAGATAAGCTATGGTTGTCGTTAATCTTTTAGGACTATGAAGAGAAAGGACTCGAAGACATGCCTCCTCTGCATTGGGTCCTTGGATACGTTGCTGCAGCTTCGACAGGAGAATCGCTTGCAGTAGTGTACCACTGAGGCTGACACCGAGCACTTGCCCAGTAGTGCGGAAGAGGTAGGTTACTGGAGACGATTAGTTAATCAATTAACGGGCACATCTACTCACTGCCAGTAGCCACTGCTATGTCCGCCTTGGAAACACATGAAATAAGAGCCTAGGAGGAGTGAGTAAAGACAACTGTTGGAGACATAGCAAAGTTCCTACGATGAGGGTTGTCGTGATCACACTCGCCATCCCGAATCCTTGGGGAATCAGGTCACTCCAAAGATGCCACTGTGACGAGTTGTCATTCCACATCGCAACCATACTACTGGCGTAGAGGGTGCACATCGCAGACAGCAGGGTGAGCCCGTACAGTTTACCTGTCCGCCGCATGACCCTAGACATGAAGATGTAAGAGACGCATTTTTATCGAATTGTCGGAATTGGCTGACCAGCCTGCAAAGAGACTTCCAGTGGAAATAGCAACCTGGAACTCAGTAAAGGTATATTCTCACTAGCACACGAACGAAGGGGCGAACCGAGTGCGGCAGAAGATGGAGACCTAAAATTAAACAGTTGAGTCTGAGTCTGTCTGTGCTGATTGATGATGATCTTACCTGCGTCTGCTGACGAGTTCAGACGAACAGTGGAGAAGTACTATGCATAGTCAGACCAGCTTCTGTCTTGCATTCTAATTAAACACACCAGTGGCACATTGTATATCTAGATCTAACGTGTCAACCTCGGCCAGAATAAGGTTATGAGGTACGCACCATGGAAAAAGCAGACATACAACCGAACAGATTGGACAGCGCAACCGCAAGTGGGGTACGCTGGGTGATGAAGTATAATGGCATGACAGGATAAGGAGACCAATAGGCCTCTACAGTAACAAATAGAACGGCAAAAGCAACGCTCGTGATAAACGGGCCACAAACTAAGGGATGCGACCATGGAAGTGACTCTGTGGACTTGAAGGTAGAGCCCAGGAGAAGGCTACCGATGGTGACTGCAAGGGTGGCAGATCCAGCGAAGTCCATACGGCGCATTTTCGAATATAAATGTTGATTTTTCACGTCTTGGGAAAGTGGGATTGTGACCTTCCAAGCTACGACGATAAACGAGAAGGCCAAGACGGGGATCTGATAAAGTGAAAGTGCTTGATGGATGTCATGTTCGTAATCAACTGGAGACTGACCTGGAACAGAAAGGCGTACCGCCTGCGTAAAACTGTCATTCAGTTTGGCTTTAAGGACACCAAGTCTGTTAAGCGTACCACCCAAAGGTATCATTCATCCATCCCCCTAGAGGCCCGCCCATCCCTGCCCCGAGTCCAAACATACTACCAAAGTTCATCAAACAGTCTGAACGTGATAGACGCGACTGGTCTTACATGTTCGCCATGCCTTGGTATAATCCCCGCTGCTTTCTTAGATGGAGGTTTAGCTCGTCGCAAAGCCGCTAGTGATGGGGAACATACAACGGTATTAGGTCTGTAACGGCCACGCTAGCTACTGTGAGGTCGGCTTGTTGGTGACAAGTAAACGGCCTTGATAAATGTCGCAGTTACCTGTCATCATCCTAAAAAAACTAACGGTCAACTTCCCGAGTAATGTGTCCTAGAGACGAGTACGAACCCTCCGCCACCCATGCCGGCCACCGCTCTGGCTGCAATGAGTGCTTCCATCGAGGGGGCGAACCCACAGCTTATAGTACCAGATCCTATTGATTCGATCTGAACATCATCACCACCAAACTTCACATGCGAGGGTTCAACGAACCGAACAGTGTCAAAGCCAAGAGCATCGCCCCGCGTCGACCGATGATATCCGAGAGTCGTCCTACATATCAAGAATTCGCGCTGGCTCGAATATATGCGGTCGATGGCAAGTGTGCGCACCGTATAATGGCGTGAAGCAACACACGGAAAGCAAATAAGCCGTCCCGATGTACGAGGCTTGATTGGACTTATTGAAATAGTTACCAATCGGCGTCATCAGGGTAGCAACAATCGTGCCTGCAGACCATGTAACACTGAACGGGGAGCAAACACCATGGTGCTTACCGTCTAAAGCACCTAAGAACACAGCACTCCATAACCCTGCCAGAATCCAAATAAGGTCCATCCTTGATACGCAATACACCTCAGGGTCTGGCGAGTCTGAAATCGGGTGTTCCGATACATCGCTTGGACTGCGATCACGGGGAGATGAAATCAAAGGACTAGATTCTGAAGGGGTTGAGGCTCTGGAATGCATCGACGGTGCACAACTGCGGGAGAGGTCTAGGCAGGATTATTTCATGGGAAAGGGCAGGGGGTTTTAGTATGAGCAGGGAGACGCTCGCGTCTGAAATGTCCTGTATTTCGATAGACGGAGTCCGGAGGGAAAGATCCATCCGTAAGCTCTACTTATCTTTTTTTTTTTCGAGAACACGACTCCGACATTCGCGTCACAACGCCGGGGACTGCTGAGCTGGCTCACGCGGTGGGTCGATTGTGCGCTTCCCCGTGGACAGTGGGCACATCGCCTGACATCCCCCAGCCTCCCAAAGGGGTGTAATGTTCAACGTCATGGTCCGTAGACTTCGGGGCGCATCCTCTCATTAAATATCGATTCAATGTATGCGTGGCTTGCCTCATGACCTGATCTACAGCTCGTCCAGCATGCTCGCTGCCTTTCCATGGTTCAAATATCCACTCACTGCTGTGCAACCGTGCAAGAACGAAACGCGACGCGGGTGCATTTGCAATCAAGCTGGATCCGTCTACGCCGGAGTGGTGACGCTGGCGGGAAAATCAGCACTACTGATTGAATTATGTCCGTCTTTCTCCTTTCAGCAGTGAACCCCTGACCGAGGCAGGCCCATTTCTCAGGTTGGAACACTTGACGGCATTCACATTGTCTCTGGATTCGCTTGCGACGGGCCACCCCGCATGAAAGTGTCTACAAACGACCATCGGTACGAATTCCCCGGAATCGCTGTGGCACGAAAGAAATTCTTTCTGAGAATGGCGGATCCTTCGGCTTCTGGCATACTACGACGACCGCCGATCCTCAAACTTCTATGAGCCTCGATGGGAATTGCCAGTCGAGCTGGAGTGAGGAGGGCAAAGCCACGCACGAGTGCTTTCGCGTATACCGCTATCCCGCAACGTGTGTTCATTTACTTAGATCCAATGGTCCAGTCTGCGCCGAGGGTGCTGCGGCGTTATATAAGGTATATGGTGATGAGTACTGTAGAAATTTCGGGCGAAGGGTACTACTAGTAGGGTAGCCGCCGAGTTGGACAGAGGGCTGCATAGAATCACGGACACATCTCGCTGTACATTAAGTGGACCCGCGGGGGAGGTGGGGAAGGCTCCTCAACTGAACAGTCTCCAGGGCAAAAACACCCGAGAGCTGTGGCACTGAGAGGATGGTTACATAAGGGGAGATTTTTAGGGTGAATAGCATGTTATTCAGTTTCCAAATATGGCTGCGTGAACTGTTTGGAGGGGCGGCCTGTTCCCGCTAGCGCTGTTGCTCTACTCACGTCCCCGCTTCACACCCCCCTCCCCCTTCCCCTCTTTCTCACTTCATCTCTCCTTCCTTTCATATTTCTCCTCATGCCGTCCCCAACACTCCAGACTCGTGGCCTCTTTTCGCATTCAAGATCAACTGACAATCTCCGGTCAATGCGTAGCGGTTCATCCACCCCGACAAGCCCATGGAAATCCCTGCTCCGTATCGGTAGCCAGTCATCAAGAAAGCTCCTCTCCAATGGCATCCGTTCATCTATCACTCTCAACACCAATTTTTCTTCCGCAGGCCCATCAACTCCTAACCAACCACTGACCCCTGCCTCGCTTATTTCACCCACTCAGCGGGACTCGTCTAATTTCTCCGACAACTCCACTGATTCCAACAATGAAAAAGTTCCAGCGACTCCACCAGACCACTCTCCACCCTCTGTTTTAGTCTCACCGTCCCCCGACGCGTCGTTCGACGCGAAACATCGCTCGAGATCAAAGTCAGAAAAGCAACAGTTAATATCCCCTGACCGGCATAGCCCACCCGTGACAGCGACAGCAACAGTTCCTAGTAGTTTTTTCCCTGTTCCCGCTCCGTCAGGGCATCGTCCCCGGAGCTCCCGCTCTATGAGTGCCACCGCGTCACGCCTTATCAGGCGCGTAGCATCTGCGCCGAATGCAAAGGGACTCTTCAACCTAGGTTCGCGCCAGTCGTCCGTGGCGACCAAAAATGGGCTTTTGGCTCCAGGCGCGATGACCCCAGCAGCAATACCAAAGAACGGCATTCCAACATCTCACTCCAAGTCTGGGGAAGGCACAAGCTCCATTGAGACAGTGTCCTCCGCCTCAACCTCAAGCCGCGCTCCTCGTGCCGTCAGCACACCGGCTTTGCCCAAAGTCTCTGAAAATGATTCACCTGTTCATGGGGCAAATAAGGTGGCCTTCCGTCGCACCTACTCAAGCAATTCGATCAAGGTCAAGTCTGTACGTCTTATTTTTCCTATTTGTGATGGCACTTTTCTCACTTTCGCTTCTCAACAAGGTTGAGGTCGGTCCATCTAGCTTCCAGAAGATCAAGCTGCTTGGTAGGGGTGATGTTGGGAAAGTCTTTCTCGTGCGTGAGAAGAAAACCGGCAAGCTCTATGCCATGAAAGGTACGTATCGTATTATTAAAATGCGCAATTCTTATCTACAAAGTGGACAACAGTTTTATCCAAGAAGGAGATGATTCAACGGAAAAAGATCAAGCGCGCGTTGACAGAACAAGAGATTCTAGCAACTGCCAACCACCCATTCATAGTGACCCTTCACCATTCGTTTCAGTCGGAGGATTATCTATACCATTGCATGGAGTACTGCATGGGTGGTGAATTCTTCAGAGCTCTTCAGAGCCGACCAGGGAAATGCCTTCCAGAAGATGCCGCTCGGTTCTACGCAGCTGAGGTCGTAGCCGCGTTGGAGTACTTGCACCTCATGGGTTTCATCTATCGTGACCTCAAGCCCGAGAGTACGTCCCATTTGCGTGCAGGGATAGAACGATTGATGTTGACTCTTGTCACTTCTAGACATTTTGTTACATCATACTGGGCATATTATGCTGTCAGATTTTGACCTTGCCAAGCATTCCGGCGTCAATGGAGGGAGGCCTGCGACAATTCATCAGTCAGAACTTAATGGGGTGACCATCAGCCTTCTCATCCTCTGTGACCATGCGGATCCTCATTTATAATTTGACTAGCTTCCTTTGGTCGACACTAAATCGTGCACGGCCAATTTCCGGACCAACTCGTTTGTGGGAACCGAGGGTTAGTCGTGATCTGATTATACTCTCGGCCCATCTGATTGTACCCTTGTTGGGCCTAGAATATATCGCTCCTGAGGTCATTCGAAACTCTGGTCACACCTCCGCTGTGGATTGGTGGACCCTAGGGATTCTCATTTATGAGATGATCGTGAGCGTGCTGGTTCCCTTCATTTACGATGATTTACCTGTTTCACGTAGTACGCCACAACGCCTTTCAAGGGGCGCGAGCGTAACGATACTTTCAACAACATCATTGGCCTCCCAGTTCACTTTAGGGAGTTGCCGAAAACATCACCGTAAGTGCATTGCTTTGGATGTACGGTTAGTCGCACCAAACTAACTGTGTCTGGACAACGCGCAGTGCCTGTAAGGACATCATATCCCGGCTACTAGACAAGGAAGAGAATACTCGTTTGGGGAGCAAAACTGGTGCAAGTGAGGTGAAACAGCACAAGTGGTTCAGCAAGATAAGTTGGGGACTATTGAGAAATACAGAGCCGCCGGTAAGTCGTACTATCTGGTAGTTCGGTTAACGACGGTTACATACCGATTCGTGGACTACGTTTCACCGAGGCTATGGCCCTGGTCGCAACACATGCTCCTATTCCAAATTTCCACCCGATCTACTTGTTCATCACAAATTTGGCGCTGACCTCCCCGTTTTTGGGCGTTTATTTAGATCATCCCTGCATCATCAAACGGAGCGGACACGGTAAACTTCCGCCGAATTGAGGAGTCTACGTCGCTCCATCTTGAGAAGCAACAAAACTCCACTCATGCTGGTGTGCAAACCCCAGGTACGCCCGATGGCCTGGAGCCCACTCCGGTCGGGGACCTGTTTGGCGCGTTTTCGAGCATTACCCTGCACCACGATGGTGACAACTAGAAGAGGGAGGGGGGGTCGTGTACTCCGCCCTCAACGCCCGCTTCTATCGAATTATTTCTTTGGCGGGATCAAACCCACATGTTAGTTGTTCTTATAGTTGTTCATCATTGCCGCGCTTGCGTTGGACTGTTCTGGGGTCTCCACTATCTCGAACGTATTCGCTGTCATTCGTTTTCATTCCCTCCGCACATACGTCCACACACTCGTTCCTGTATGTGACATTTTGTTTCTCCATATCCATTCATTGCATCCATCCTTATTATTTTGACCTGCGCATTTACACAATTTCCGATACCACATTGCATGCCTTGACCCTCGCTACTATTTAGAGACCTTTGGATTGCCATTTACACTACAGGAACAATAGGGTTAGCTTATCCAGGAATACAACTGTCCGGTCAATGGGACCAGATTGACAAAATTACTTCGCCGTTGCCTTCCGTTTCACTTTTGTCTTTTTTTCACTTTCGTTCTTTCTTACGTGAGCCTGTCTCCATCAAGATAACGCGGAATGATACACGTCAACGGGGGCGGACAGAACGAAGGATAGATAGAGCTAGACGGAAGCAAAAGAGCAAAGCAAAAAAGAAGAGTAATCTGATCGGAATCTGAACGGAGGGAAATTGCGTCACTTCGGGGGCGGGGTCGCTGAGTCAGGTGTCACAAGCGCGAGTGAATTTGCAAGTGCGACGTGAGTGGGCCTCAGGAAGATGAATCGCGTCGCGAGGGGAGGCGTGGGAAACCGCGTGGAAAACATATGAAATAGGCCTCGACTCGGCATTTGAGCTGCTGTGTTTGTGGGCCCCATTGAAATTGGCGGGGAAAGGGGACGAATAGAGCGGCAGACGGACTCGTCGTTGGTCGGCTAGACGGGGGGGAGGCATCGAGTAAGGGGGAGGGAGAGGGGGGGAAGGGGAGAGGAAAAGAGTGTGTGGGAAAGTAAAAAGGCTGATAACGGGGGGATGCCAGATCTGGGATCTGAAGATCTTGAGATGGATTTGGGGGAGAAGCTGGTGTTGTTTCGATCAGTCGTTTCTGGGGGGTGACAAGAACGGGCCGGTGGAGAGGAATTGGGCGTGGCGTGGCGAGGCGAGTTTGGACGAGAGTTGCCGAAAAGAAAGAGGACCTCGGCGCCGAGGTGAGGATCACGGGGGCCTCGAAGGGGGACCGTTTACGTGGGCCCGGGACTTTACACCCTTCTCCACCGTCGGGATCATGGCTATCCATTATTCTTTTCACATTATATTTAGCCTCCGCGTCACCCACCCTAAGCTGGATCTGCCTCCCGCTCCCGGTATAACATTCCCCTCTCCCCGCGCGGCTCTTTCCCTGTCACTCCACATTCGACGACTTCTCTTCGTACAATCTCGTCTTCGCAACCATTCCGTCCCTACGTCCTGCTCAGTTCGACCAGCCCATGGCCGACCTTTATCCCAATCAGTCCCCAACAAATTCATATCAACCTCAGTCGTCCTATCACCACCGTCCCCAGGACTCTCAACCTCAGCAGCCATATCATCTCCCCTCCCCTGCCGTCGTATACCCCCCTCGCCTTCTCTCTTCTTCTCATTCGTCCCCGGATGATACCGCGAATCACAATTCGCCCCCAAAAACAGATTCTGCTGCCCATTCACCACAGCTCCAACAACAGCACCACACCCAACAACACCAGCAAGGCCAACAGCCGCCACCGCCGCCACCGCAGCAGCAGCAGCAGCAGCAGCAGAACAATATGACAAAAACGGACACCAAGCCTCAGGCGACCTTCCTAACAAAACTATATGCGTAAGTGCGCATGGACCTTCCCCCCACTGCAGTTGCACTCAAATGGTTCCCGTCCTTCCAAAGCCTTCTGGAACGCCCCGAAAACCACCATATGATTCGCTGGGATCCAGCAGGCGAGCATATCATTGTAGAACGACCCGAGCAGCTAGCTCTTCACGTCCTCCCAAGCATCTATCGTCAATCGAGATTCGCGAGCTTCTCCCGGCAACTAAATGTCAGCGGATTCTCATCTTCGCAGGTCTTGTTCTTCGTCCTCATTTCCCACCTTGTTTAGATTTATGGTTTCATGCGCAAAGTCAATCTTCGTAACGTCGACCCCGCCATCGATGACCCCGATGCATCAACTTGGTGTAAGCTCCCGTTCCCCCTCAACTGCCTTCTGTTGCCCACTAAGCTTTGTGTCCGTGATCTTTTAGCTCATCCCACCCTCAATCGTCACTCTCCGCCAGAAGTCGTCGCTAATTTCAAACGCAGGGTCCCGCCACGACTTCCTAAGCCAAGGAAACGCCCAGATGCTGACCAACATTCCGCCATCCCGCCACCACGCTCGGCTTCCGGTCTTGGTACAGTTCCCCTCACGATACCCTCTTCTCTGGGCTTGACATCCTCACCAAAAGGCGGACGTGCTCGTGGCTTCTCTGCTCCTGGTTCGTATCAGCCCATGGCACAAGCTGGGACGACTGGCCAATGGGGCAATACGTACAATCGTGCTCTTCCTCCGCTCACTGTTCCATCTGATCCTCCTCTGTCGCATGGTGCTGGCATGTACCCTTCGTCCCACACCCTGCATCCAGTCTCTCCCGCAGATGATCATGGTAGTTTCAACTCGCTCCACTATCCACCGAACCGTGAGGTGATTGCTTCGGCTTATCCTTATCCAGCGGAACAAAACAATTGGTCCTTCTCTCCTATTAGCAGTGGCAGCAGCTCAAGCCATTCTGGCAGCCTGACTTCTCTCCTGAACCCTCCTTCTAATGGCTCAAATTACCCTCCCACCCGACCGACTATCAATACTTCTTACCCATCGTCGCTCTCTTCTGTGTCAATGCAACACAGTGCATCCTCGCTCTCTCCTGATAGTCGACCAGCAACGGGTTACTCTGTTTCTTCGATGTCATCTCTTCCATATGATGACAACCATCGTTATCCTAACGATTATTCTCGTCCTGGCTCTGGTCATCATCGTCCGATTACCCCAACTTCCTCTCGTCCACCTTCCTCCAAGTCAAGTTACGCTCAGTCGACTCTTAGTGTGCGCCGCCAGCGACGGCACAGTCAAGCAGTCAATCCGTATCCGACGCCGTATGAACAACATTTAGACAATCGGCCATCATCCTCGCCGCAACCTGGCAATGGGGAGGATCACGGACTACATCGTTCTCGCAGTATGATCCAGTTGCCGACGGTCGACACTTACAGCCACTATGGATCGAATCAACATCAAGCTGACTTTGCATACTCGGCTGGGCCTTTGGGTAACGTAGGGACTGGTGGTGCGCCCACGTCGTTGGATCAGACGATGGATGATTGGAATAGTCGGTCAGTGCGACCTTCGACGTCTGCAAGTTCACTGTCGGCAGCCTCTCAAACGTCGTCCTCACAGGCGCACACCCCGCCGGTGACGGACCATTTTGAAGATACGGGCATTCACCGCTGTGAGTTCCTTCCTCCCAATTATTCCCAATTACTCCTATGGAGATGTTTCTTATTCCGTGCTAACCCCCTTTCTGACGCATTCAATATACTGACACCAGTTCTAAATGACCAGTCTCGCCCGATTTTGGTTATGTCGCGATGAATGAACACATCACGCAATACGACGGCAAGGCCGAAAACGTTTACGGCGCGGAAACGGGGTCTGTATGATGTGCCATGCACTGATCCCTTCTTTTCCTCGTTTTCCCTTGTCACAAACTTTTTTGTGCCGGAGACTTTCTATATTAAATCTTTGCCGTCTCATGCTTTGATATGATTTCTTGCACGTTGCTCTTTTGTCTCCATAATGTTTTGTTCGCTGTAGCCCCCTCGATTGCCTCGCGGTCCTTGGCACACCGCGCTCTATACCTTGAAGATGCCGTATACCAATCCAGAAGTGTTTTCCCGCTATCCCCTGTTTCTTTTAAACACAGATGTTTTTTTCTTTCTTTTTCATGGACTCGTTTATGCTGGGCAATACAAACTGAGAACGACCCATCGCCGATCGGATGAGCCATTTTGGCGGAAAGTTCCGTCTCGCATGACTGGTAACGGTCGCAACTTTACGGATGCTAATCGGCGAGTCAGTCATCCCGGGCTTAGACTCTGGCCGCGGTGCCGATCGCGCGACGATGATCGAAGCGGTAACTGGGGTCTCGATCACGGACTTGGCCGAGGAAACGAATCCATGGCTCGTGCACACGGAGGCCGCATCTTGTTGTTGTTGCCCATCATCAACATCAGATAAGCATCTGATTGGTCCCCCGTACTTTCCGGTAAGTACAAAGGCGCCGGTGGTCCGCGGCAGAAAGATCAAACAGAACGTCTGATCGGTCCACGCACACCCGAAAGAAAAACGTCTGCCCCCCGTGCGCGGTTCACCGCACCCAACCAACCAACCAACCAAGTACACTCGTACCCGACAGAGATATCACCCAAACGAGTAGGAATGATTCGACACTTTGGGGACATTTTGTTTCTCTTTTTTTCCCTCCTCTCCTTACTCCTTTTTCTGCCTCTGATTCGCTGAGTTTTTTTTTTGGCGCCTCTTTATGAACCTGCACGCATAATTTCTCACACATCACGCACATATCACGCATGCACATGATAAACCCCCTCTCCCTACCCTTACCGGACCCCTTTTTTTTTCATTCAACTGAGTTGGCACAAACCACGTATACTAATACAATACATACAAATACAAATATCCCTTGTACGCATGTACCGCATGTACGCACGCCGCATGCTGCACATCATGTTCCACGCAGCACACGCGCACGCGTGCGCGCGTGAGTAAAAAAAAAAAGGTTTGTGTGGTGTGAGCCATTAGGGTTAGCCGCCCATTTATCGGGGCCTCAAAAAATGTTGGGTGTTCGTTGTTCTCGGTTTGGTAAAATCTCGTGTGCTTGAGGAGAGGGTTTTATTTTTCTGGAATCTGGGAATCTTTGGACCCCCAAACGGCACCGCACCCCGTTCCTCGTCTCCAAACCAAACTTTCCCTCCCTCCTTGAGATGAGCTGAGCTGAGCGCAGCGCTCGCTCCTCCTCGACCGTCCCCCCCTTCTCTCTCGCCGCCACTCGTCGTCCCCCGTTTCTTGTCTCTCTTCCCACATCTTTTGGCATGCGAAGTTGCCGTTGCGTAGCACGTTACATGCCGTTGTATTAAATTAACATATACATATACGCCTCATCCACTCCCCCCTCCGTCCATCCGTATGTGCGGCGCAGCATTACCGCTTTTTGAAAAACCAAACCAACTGAACGGACACGGTCAAATGCGTGTGTATGTGTATGTATGTACGTGTATGTCTGTGTATGCGTGCGTTCAAGTTCCAGTTCAAAAATGGGTAAACCTGCGGAAGAACGGACTAGACTAGACCCCTACTGCCAGTGCGGCAGCGGCAGCGCCCTATCTGACCATGTGTACCTTTTGGTGTGTGTGAGAGAGGAGCGAAGCTGACTGGGACAAGGAATGAATCGAAATGGCCCGGCGGCGAGGAGATAAGACAGACTCTTTGCTGATGATGATGATGATTGATGTGGGAGAGTGTTGTCGTGTTGACGATGACCATCGAGGATGACATACACAGGCCCCGTGTTTTTCTTTTTTGGCCGCTTAAACAGCACACACAATTAATTCAAAGGGTCGAGGCGCAAATGCAAAAGGCAAAAGAGAAAAAAAAATTTAGAATAGATGAAGCGGCTTTAACACTTACAGCAGTGCGCAGGGACCATTCTTCTCATGTGGCTGCCGCACCCCCAAAACCGGTTAGCACGGGAAAGCTGGAAAAACGGGGGGATAGATGATGAACATATTCGGCTTTCCCGTCCGTCTGTCGAGCCTCCTTTTTTTAAAACCTCGTATCTATACGGTATGTACATACTCTATTTATTCTGTGGCGTTCGTTCGTACAGACCGTGCAACGGATTTCCGCGGGGTGCAACTTCTCAGTTGAAAGTACCACAGGTTTAGTTGAGTACATGTCTGTTCATCTGTAAGGATGTAAATAAATACAAGGTCCGTCCAGAATAACTTTATACGGGTGACAGCAATACTGCGAAAAGAAATTGTCCCAGCTAGCAGAATATCGAAGGAAATCACATATAGGAAAGAAAACATGCGCCCGCCTCTAATGCAACACACTACCTTCCTCTCGTGGATGCCGTCGCACATCCCGTGTTGCACCATTCCTGCTACCATCCACGCCAATCCGGGAGCCTCTGGGGGTTGATGGCCGTATGCGGGGAACGGCCGCTGCGGCGTCGGCGGAAGTCGGTGTGATGGGAGCGTGGAATAGTGTCTCTGACATCGGCTCACCCATTCTCGCATTGACATATGGATCCCGTTCATCTTCAGACTGACGTGCGATACCACCTGGTGATAAGAATGATACTGCTTCCTCATCGGTGTGAAACGGTAATTCATCGTCGTCGTCAAGCTCGTAGTTGATGGCTTTCCGTGCTACGACCGAAATGTAGATGAAGACGCCGATAGCTAGACTCACGCCAGCGATCTTGGCGTAGAAACCGAAGGAATTCTCTTCTTCTACACCCTCATCTCCGTCCATAAGATATAGGTCTTGCGCTCCATTTGGGACAGTGTCATGAGAAGGGTTCGAGTGTGCATGATAACGCGCAAACGAGTGAATGGAAGAACCCAGGGTTGTGTGGATGATAACCTTGAAAAGCGATAGAGCCGTGCATACAAGGTATGTCCGCAACGTAAGGGTCGGAGATGCACCGAGGAGACAGTTCATGACGTTGTAAGGATATGGTGCTAAGCGGATCAGGAAAAGCAACTGTGGTCGCTTCTCGATGGCGCGAACCACTCGTTTGACAGACGTCGCGTTCGAGAGCCAGCGCGTGATCAACCCCCGAAAAAGGTAACGAGAGAGCATGAATACGACAAATGCACCGGTAAGGGCGGCACAGTATGAAAGAACGGCGCCAGCCCAGGCGCCGAATGTGTATCCAGATAAGACAATGAGAGTAGAATAGAGTGGTAAAGGAGCTGGAAATATGTGCTCGGCGTCATTCATTTCGGATGATGGACCGAGAGCTACTTACGGAACGTTGTTATGAAGATGAGGAAAAAGAGAACGCCGTAGCCAAAATTTTTGTCGGCCTTGAGCCAGCTGGACAGGTTGTCCAAACCTGCGGACGTAGACAGATAAACGTAAGCGGGCACTATTCGCAATTGACTCGGAATGTATGGGCGGAGATAGCGCGTAGAGCGGGCGGAAATATAGGATAATAAAGCGCACCTTGAAAGACTTGCGTTTTCCAGAACGCAATTGCAATCAGGAATCCAAGGGACGTCGACACATACACAAGGACAGGTAACCATGGCTTAACGATGGACCATAACCTGATTTTCCGTGGAGGATGAAGGTATCCGGAATGTAACGAGGGTAATGGCATGGCAAAGTGAGCGGACGTGGTATCCGGGATCGGGGATAGTGGGTAATCTGGACAAGCGCTGTTTTGATGTGTCAAATGTCTAAGAGACGATTCCGACAAGGGGCACGATTGGTGGTGCGAGGACAGAGGCCCGGGGGCATCGGCCAAGGATGTGCTGGCCTCTGCCTTGGCAGGTGATGGCTGGATAACACCATCACATCTAGATTTTTCGTTGACTGATGTGTCTTCAAACCTGGGAAAGCGTGAAGGGGAAGGGGATCGATGGGGAGAGGAATAAGCTGGTGGTTGTGGCCTGATAGGTATACTCCGAGGAACGAGCTGGAGAGGGAGAGAGATTTCATGGTGGCGGTTTAATCGAGGCGATGAGCCGGTACTCCTGGGAGTCATGGTCGAGGGATTGGATTGGGTCTGCGGTGTCGATGTGTCGATAAGGTAAAGAGCGAACCGGGGTGATAATGATGTGTCAAGCTGCTGCGCAGTTGATAGCGCGGGAAATCGCAAAATGGACAGTAGCGGACGTTTTAAAAAACGAGGGTGGGCATTCGGGAGGTCCAAAGGGATGAATCCTGACCGAGTATCGAGCTAGCAGAGGTGCGATTCCTGACGTGGAGGGACGAACATGAATGGGGGTGTAAGCGCTCGAAAACACTAAATCTCTCACCCGGTTTGCCCAGGCCCAGCGTCTAGGTGCTGTGCTGCTGTGCTTAAGCCACCAGACCTCGACTCGACCTTTCGCGTAGTCTCAGGTTTCCAAGCGACACTATCACGGCCCTCTATACGTGACGCATGTTGCACTTGCGAGCGGTTTCCTGGACCACGCAGTCCAGAAGCGGATACCAACTGTCAACCCGTCATTGGCTGCACTCACACTCGCACAGTGGGCATACTCGACGACCAAGTCGC
Source organism: Russula lepida (assembly GCA_003316425.1). Taxonomy (NCBI): domain Eukaryota; kingdom Fungi; phylum Basidiomycota; class Agaricomycetes; order Russulales; family Russulaceae; genus Russula; species Russula lepida. Next base: position 243,935 of record QFEZ01000095.1, read on the forward strand.
CATGCTCAGTTTTATTCTGAACTTGTCCCGGCCATGATACCAGTAGCTCTCCTTGGATCTGCAGTTTATATGGTGCGTTCTTCTGACTGCTTGTCGGAAAATTCGGGTACACAGGATTTTTTTCAATCTGAGATCCTTTAGGGCCTCCACCTGCTGCAGACACATCTGTCACATGAAAAATACCTCGACGAGGCGCACGCCCGTGTCAGGGAACTTGAACAGGAGATTGATGCTCTGGTACTGGAAAGGAGAGACACATCCTCTCCCCATACAATCGTAAAAGAGTGTCCCTCAACTGCAAGTAGCTGGCTTAGCTGGCTTAGGCGCGGGTGAAGGGGAATTGGGGACAGATCCACTGTACATTACTTATACGATTGCTCGATTATGACTTAATCTTGTTAGGTTATTTTAACAGTGGTCTATTATCCGACTACGGAGTCGAGGTAGTCACCCTACATATGGGAGCATTTGGTGTCCAGCACGGGATTATATGACCCAAAGTGAACGCAAAAGGAATGTACATAAATCAAGCAAGGTAAAGGTACGAGGGAAGCAGAAATTAGAAGCTCAATACCTTGGTCTTGAGGAGCGAGTTCCTGTGACGATTGTACAGCTTTGACGAGCTAAATAGGGCCTGTCAGAAAGCATGCCGCAGAAGCTTGGTGCGTAATGAGTACCTAAGAAGCGCTGAGGCAAGGCCAGAGAGCGCTTGCACTGCTTCTCTTCCTCGCTGCCACCTGAACACGTCGTACGCTAAATCGGGACGCTGTCTCAACCCAGCAAGGTTCATCCAAGTATCACATTACTCACACACGAATATCAAATCCATGATCAACTTTGTGCGCTGGACCTGAAGCCAGTATGCCTGCTTTTGTAACAGCTTCAATTCTCTGTCGTCGACCTTGGTTCTCCGGGGAGTGGACTTCGCTGTGGCACCTGTCATGGATTCTGTGTAGAGACGTGATTCGACTGTTTCCCAGTTTACCTTGAGTAATTCTACCAGGATGCAAGCCGAATTAACCCACCGGTACGCTGCGAGTTATTGATCATCCCGAGTTCCACGCTGTTCTCTACCAAATCGACCAGAGTACTGGCAAACCAACAGCAGTCGGCGAAGCGTCCAGCTCGCTCGCCTGTTCGCCTCCCAAAAAACCCTAGTTTAGAACACGTGGCGACGTCGTCTGCAACAGCTTGCACGAGCTCGAGCAACACGGGGGGTGGTGCATGTAAAAACGTGTGAAGGAGAGGTTTCCGGGGCAATGGTGCAGTCTTTGCACCCCCTGCCTTATACACTGGGGAGGCGTGATGTTCAGTAAGGATGGACGTCAAGGGCGTCAACCAATTGAACATGATAAGGCACTTTCTGTCTTAACGTAAAAACTAGTCTGGGTCACGGACGGTGGACACGCACCGTGTTAATGAAAGCCCAGAGACGGTGGATTCCAGCCGTCGTAACAAACTCCTTTCGAACGCACCCGTCCTGGCCCCTTGTACCGGCATACGTCGTGACACGGCATAGTGGAAACGCAAGTAGACCTTCATAGAATACTGTATTATTTTCTGTGTATCATCGATGCCAAAGACGATCAGTAGGAATAGCTGCTGGAGAGGCAAAGTGGAGTACAAAAGCTTTATCCCTCCCGGTACTAGTCCCAAGTAACTCACGCCAGACTTCTTGGGTGTGAACCTGATTCTTAGCTGCACTCTTCTCTTGACTATCTTCCTCCTCCTCATCCACCTCGATCTCGAGCTCTGTTGGGTCATCCTCCGTCCCCTCATTTTCAGCGCTCACTTGAGAACTAAAAGGCGTTGTTGTTGTGACAGAAGTCCGAGGTGTTCGTGGGGGATGAGCAGATTCAGGGTTCATTTGGAAACCGTTGGTGGACACTGAATCAAATGACAGTGGGTATAAGGCATCATGTGGTGATGACGAAGAGGGTTGCCCAGGAAAAGTAATGGTGGACATGATGCTTTGAGGTTTGGTGGGAATGTAGGGCAACGGAGAGAAACTATTAACGCTGCTGGCGCCATGCACTGGAGGACGCGACAAACAGTACACAACAACATCACCCCGACCGACCGACAGGCAGACACGCAGCACACTCTCAGCACCCGTCCCATCTGATTCGGCCATCATGGCGAGCTCAACATTGTCTGGCATCCGATCACCCGCCAGCCCTCGCTCAGGCGCAACATCTCCTCGACCTAATAAATTCGACTCAGATCAGTTGAAAACATACATCAAGAAGCTACTCGCTTCAACCCTGCAGAACGTGACTTGGCCGGAGTTCAAAGAAAGGGAAAGAGGACGTGCGTTGATGAAAGAGGTTGGAGATCGTGTGAAGGAAAGGATGTTAGGTGCGTTTGTCCGACCATCCGAGGACCCGGAAACTGAACCATTTATAGAGATCGAGCCTCGGGGATAGTGGGTCACGATTGTCTCTTATCCAGGAGTCCCACTCTTACGAGTATACCCGAAGTAAATATATCGTACTGACCCAAGTTAACGAGAACGTTGGCCAAGGTGGCCGGTGAGTAAAATCACGTGATGGTCAGATCCACCTCAAACAAACTGAGAAACACCTTCAGGGCAGATGTGGCGTGTCATTGGGAAGATTCGGACGCAGTGGTACAAGAGATGGTAGTAACCGTAAGTAGTACGTGTGACTTTTGACCCTCTCCCGTGCCCTTATCAACGCCCCGCAGGATTCATTGATATGTATTTGTATCGCGTTTGCTGTGCGGACTGTATAGGTTGTCACAAATTGCCAAAATGGTTGTCAATCCTGCTATACCCACAGATGTTAATTTATTATTTCCAGGGAATCCATCTAGTTGGGTTTCGCAGCTCCCACTTCACCTGCTTTCTTTCCTAGGTGATTGAGATATAACGCTATGCTGTTACAAAGCAGTGTTTGGACCAGTCCTCACATGCCCACTCAATCTCCGCCGCCTATGAAGCTTTATGATAGCGGGTTATGCTTGAAGCCCTGCTCCCACGGCTTGCCGATTCGTCGCTCCGCATGTTGCTTCTGAGGAATTACGAAACATAGATATGAGGGCTCGTTTTGTTTTCCAATGCGTCTTGTGTGCGTCCTAGCTCCGCCGCACCAGGCCCCTCCGTTCTCCCGCCGAAGCCATTCCTTGGGTTCGACATCGTGGCGCTCCTTGTCACGGCATGCGGTGATGCGTGAGAAGTCAGACAGTCACCATGCTATCTTCGCGCTAGTTTTGCCAGTAGAACAGTCGGGACTATCGCGCCTCAGATGGGGCTAGAGCGCTATTTTCGTTGGCGCCTTCTCATTCCTCTTCCGTCTAACGTAAAGCCACTGCGTGTCCTTGGTTGAATACCCATCAGAACCCCATCCACCGAATATACCTCTTTAGGAAACTCTTTCTCCAGGCCTCCCTGGGAAACGGTAGCAATTTGGGCATTTCATTGCGCCCACCATTCCTCACTCGGCGGTATTTCCTTTCCATCCACGGCCTACTTATCATCCGTGAGATCTATAGATGAACGCCACCATTCGGAGAACCCCAGCTTCAGAGAGGTTCTTATCGCCTTCGTAGGAACTTGCTAGGCTATTGCTTAGTACGTGCTGTCAAGAACCCCTCCCGGCCTGTCCTTCGAATTCGGGCCCGATGCTCATCTTGATGGAGATTTGGGAGAGCCACGAGCTCTAATGAACCCCTTTCGACAGTAGACACAGAGAGTTCGGATTGGGAGCAGGCGAACAGGCGGCATGCCATATTCAAGTGCTATCATCGGACTGGAGTAAGTACTGTAAGTGGTGAGTAAGCAATTGTGCCAATCGTGTGGAGCGAATCATGATCAGATGTCTCCGCGGAGGAAAAAAATGCGTCCACTTCGCAAACAAACAGCAGGAAAGATTGCGTGCCACGTCCTATCAATATTTGCTATGGTAATGGACGCTGAGTGAGCTAACGCCCCGATGGTTAAAGCATGTCCGCAGTCTCCTTTTGTATCACGTATACCACAAAGATTGGGCGTTTTTTTTCCAGCAGGGACCCTGAGAACCTGGTTCTGCGCTGGCAGAATTTCAAACATGGTCGAATAAGGCAGTCCGCATCAGATCCCCTCGCCAGATTGCTGGTTCTTCGAGAGAAGAATGTTCGTTCTGGGCCCCGCTGAGGTCCGCGACGCGAGGCGACAACTCGATGAGGTGAGTAGAATGCGACCGACCATCCGTAGTAAGCAACGAGTTATGAAACTCGCAGCATTATGTTCGCATCTGCAATGCACTTGGTCTGTATACCGACGATGATATCGGCGGGAACAAGACCACGGAACTTATCCCACACAAAAAGTTTCTCGAATTCTGTAGTGGTCTATGAACCTTAATGGTTCACTCATTCGAACATCGAGGTCGCATGATGCCACAAGGACTGTATTCAATAAAACAAACACCAATACATACAATACTAGTGAGGCACTGATACCGCCGTGCAGCATGTATGACGGATGACTCCCAATGTAGGGGACCCTTGCAAATAGGTTACATCCGCTGCCCTTGCTGAGGGGCGATCGGCGATTAGTCCACAGACCGGGCTCAATAGGACATTCATGAATTTATTTCTGCCATTGAGCTACCGAAATTTCAGGTAAAACTGCTTGTTTATCTGTCAATTTGACTTTGTTCATCTGCCGGTTCGTTCAAGAGGCTCCTGCCTGAGCACCGTCCTGTTGTAGAACTGTACCATGAAGGATAGATCCATGTGGCGCCGAGGACATGGCTGACGGCAAATTGTAACCCCATGGGTGAAACAACATACGGGGCGATTCCGGATCATGGGCCCAGGTTTCAGGACTTGAGCACCGCTGTAGACCTGGAAAGGAGAGGGACGTGTGGGAATGTGTGGGAATGATCCACAGCTGCCAAAATGATCACGCGGGTGGTGTGAGCTGTAAGGGCAGTTGAATGAGCGTGACAATTCCTTGGAGCTCTCCGCCCAACATAGGCGACCGGTGATGAAGAGGGGTCCTGCCAGTACGTACATGCACGGCGTTGCACAATGTGCCCCAAAAAATTCATCTACCAGCCGCCCTGGAGGTTAGATAGATGAGTGCTTAAAGAGTGAGGATTGCCCTACAGCGCATGCGGTCGATCAGAGCCGAGAAATGTCCAGCGTCCACTGTAATCGTTGTAAGCCTTGCAGGGACATAATTACTTTTTACTCATCCTAAGGGTCTAGCTGTATTGGCAGGCCGAATAACCCCAAGGAAGCTGGTGACCACGCGGAGAGATATCACACGTGTTGGACCGTCAAACCCCCTGTCTGCTGTCCAGTAGCCCCTAGCTGGTTGAGAGTGCGGAGACCTGCCGGTTATCGATACTTCAAATTCATATCTGCCAAGCGGCGGCAGTTACATGAAGGAGATAGAGTCCTCGTGGAGAACCAAGCATGAGGAAACTAAGAGGCTAATAATTTCCCCAGTCTTGGCTGCGCTGGCGCTTCCACTCCGACTCCGAGTCGGGCGTCATGAAACCAGAGACTAACTGGATTTACTTTACGAAAGTGGGTCAGTAATGTCATCAAAGATATCTCCTGTCAGCGGCACAGTGTAGACGTATCTGGATTGTTAAGACGAACACTCAAAGACTTGAGGGTCTGGGGTCAAACGCAATGCCAGTGCCAGTGCCAGTGCCAGCTAATTGTAGGAGCAAAGAGGAACACGTGACGGCGGACCGGAAAAAGCGCGTGGCTTTGGTCTTGCTTCATCAACTAATTCTTCATGACACCTCGTCTCGTCCATGGCCTTAGAGTTTGGCAGCTGACCCCTTCACCTTTCTCATCGTGTGCACGTCGTCTTCCCTCGTCTTCCCGCTCAATTACCGCGACACTCTCCTTTGATGCATCGACCTATGTCCCCGCACCCACTTACTCTCACTCTCCGACGGACTCGTTGGTAGCAGCAAAAGCCCGGGACCTCCTCAGCAGCCTCGAAAGAGAAGACTCGAACCCTTCGCGGCCTTGGAGTCACTATGTTGATTTGCTCAATTACATGGGTCTCGAGAGACTTCCGCTCGGGGTCCACCGACTAGTCCTCAGGAAATGTGTACCCCCAGTCAGGGTCCTACGTGCGGCTTGCAAACGAGAGCGTCGCGCTCGCTATCATCCAGATACTCCGCATGCATATGAGAACCGTTTGCAGACTGTCATGAAAAACATACGTTCCGCCGGGTGGCAAGCCGATTTGGACGACTATCACTTCGTTCTGGACCAATTTGCTGCCGTCGGCCATTACATTGGATCGCGAGGAGTACTCCAGGAAATGGCGCTGGCAGGGGTACAACCGAGCGCAAAAACATACCGATTATGTCTACAAGCCTTGGCATTCCGGCTGTCACTGCCCTGCTCCTACGAACGACGCCCAACCCTTCTCGAAGACACGACAAAGATGACGAGGGAGATCATTCGAGACATGCAGACAAGAGACTTGCCGTTGGAGTCCGTTGACACAGACCTTGTTATTCGGATATTTCGCGAAACCGTTGGAGAGAAAGGTTTCGCTGAGCTCATCAAGTTCAGCTATGGCATTGACCTAGCGTACCCCGATCGCCTTCCACTAGAAGTTATAGAACAATCGATGACTCCAAGGGCGGAAATTTCAGAAGAGCCAGACCCTCCTTTCCACCAGCTGCAGCCACTTTCCACTCCTGGGCTCAATGTCATAGTTGACACGTTAGGTCGTACAGGACAAATATCAAAAATGGTACAGGCGTTCGAGGTACTTACCCAACCACTTCCGAATCCCTACCAATCGCTCCCATCGCTCTTTGATGAGGATGAAGACGATTTTTCTATTAATCCCCCTTCCGTTCCGGAGACCATATATCCTCTTCCATCTGCCCCTCCAAACTCTACCACTTTCCAATTACTCATTAAGCACGCTTCAAAGGCTGGCCATGCGGTTTTTGCGCGACACTACCTTGTGTATGCGTTGCGTATGGACCGAAATGAGGATCGACGCATCAAGCGCGGTTTTTGTACTCTTCCTGTCGACGAGATCGCACCACCGTGTTTAGTGGTAAATAAGAACATGTTCCTTCCTGTTTTGGGACTCAGCAACCGTGAAAAGCATGTAGAGCTCATGGATTGGACGTTAAGGATGATCAGGCGCACCTTAGGTCGCAAACGCAAAGACCTGTTTTGGTATACTTTCAGGAGAGCGACACTATTTGGTCAAAAGGTGTCACCAAGCGACGATGTATCCGGGGTAGTCTCAGGGTTAGAGAGTGTGCCAAGAGATACCGACTCATTCCCCGGCGTAGTCGATGTTCCCTCATCGGCTGGTCCCTCTTCTGATGGTGATGTGTTGCGAGGAATGTCGGACTCAACATCATCCGCCTCTTCAATCCTCGGCACCCCAGTTTCTCCATTGCCTGGGACCGCAACGACTGCCTCTACGATCTCCACCTCTAATCCTAATTCATCGCCCACATCCCCGGCCGCGCGATCTGTTGCTGAGCCTCCTCATCGTGAATCCGGGTCATCCATTCTCGACTTGGACCTTGGTTCTAACCGTCCACATCCGCATCCGACCACCTTACCCCGTATCTTTAATATCAATGCCCACATATACTATTTGCAACGAGATATCGAGCAACTCAAGCAGCTAGACTCGGTTGTTGAGGTCGCTCTCGGACGTATCATCGATCGAATCAAAGAGCGGATGGGGAGACGAGTGTGGTCAGGGAGGGACGTCTGGCTCGCGGGCGAACAAGCGCGGCTGCTCGTCACTAAGGATGTTTGGAGGAAGGCTGTCAACTTTGCAGCCGCGGAAGAAATAGAACTTCTTCGACAACAAAGTCGGCCACAGACAACGCATTGACCTTGATCTCTGGCTTCTTTTACTGAGCTGGCGTCTCGTGAGAGGTTCCATTCCATGATGTTGTCCTTATGGGCTGACGTAAGGTCCACTAGATTACATTAAATGCGCCTACCATTTCATGTTCTTTAGAGTTGGACATTTGTGGGTCAATAGATCACATCTCACTAGCTCAGACAGGAGCATTGCGGGTTGGAAACATTAATCCTCGTGTAATATTGCTGATGGTATGTGTGTGTGTGTGCGTGCGTGCGTATACGGCCCTTGGCGCAAGAAGTACTGTACTAGCCATGCAAGGTTTCATTATCAGGTTTATTGTTCGAAACGCTTCAGTTCTCCGGCTTGACTTTCCACAACTTTCTCCATTGCGTCGAGCCATATCTCGACTTGTGTGCCAAGCCCGCTTGGGCCAGGTAAGCCATTTACAATTTTTTGCCCAGCAGAATCTGTCGCAGTGACTTGGGGAGATGCATAGCCGAGACTGATATACCGTGCATGCGCAAGGACAGGTAAGCGACGGAGTGATCGTCCAGACATCTTCTGGTCCTAATAAAAACGGCTTGACATGACCATATGAAGCGGACATCATTACAAGTAAGGGCTTACCCTGCAATTTTGGGCGAGTCGAAAGAGATGGATTGCGAACTGTCTTGGGCGCTGTGATTCTACATTGGGGTCGATGGTGACTGTGGTGCGCTCGAAATGCCGTGCTTCTTCCAGCGATGGGACTTCCTATAAGTTTTTGAAGGTGACTTGAGGTTCTCTCATAGGAAGACAAGTAAGTAACATACTGCGGGAGCAACTACACCCTTTGTGATGAGCTCGAGGAGGCAGCTACGCAAGATGACGTAGATGGCTTCGGGCGGTGGAAGATCTATATATTGCACGATGTCCGCACGGTCGACGAAGGCGGAATCTGAAGGAACTCAGCATGTGGGAACAAATTAAGTGAGGTTCATTACTGACCAATCGCCGCCGCGAGATTGCTGGTGGAGACAACTAGTACATTTTTCTTATGTCGAAGCTTGTCGAGTTGGGTAAGTAAGGCATTCACAACCTGTGGACCTATGCTCAAGAACGGGACATCGACTGATAAAATGGTGGTAATTTACCCGCAATGCATCTGTAGGTTCAGTGCCGGCCATCGCACCTGCTCGCGCAGCCGTCAATGACTCGACTTCATCTGTAAGCGCGAGCATCATTAGATGGTACGAAGATGGCTATAATGCAAGTCAAAAAGGTACCTATAAGAACCACGACAAAAGTGTCCTCGTCTTCGACGAGATCCATGACACTTCCGAATAACTTCTGTACTAGTTTCCCTGACTCAGAAAACCAACGCGAGAACAGTGAATGTGAGTTGATCTCGAGTAGACGAGAGTGGGGATAGCTATGAGCAATGAGCGACGGTTAAAAAATAAAATAACGGCGAAAGGCACAATAGGGCGTACACACCGGTGTGATAGTCGTACGGAGAGCTTTTGTGCGAGTGCTCTGCAAAGTGAGGTTTTTCCTGTTCCGGGTGGTCCATGTAAGAGTACGACACGATTCCAGGATACGATGTTGACTATGGGTATTTGTGTGAACGCATCGAGAGCCATGGATCAAAACTTACAGTCGACATCAGCATCGCTGAACAGTACGGTCGCATATATGTAGTCCAAGAGCCTAAATTTTGTGTTGTCGGGAAAAATCAGACTGTCCCAAAGACCTTCCCACTGCCTGCTGGGTAGCTCGCATACACTAGCAGCCATAATTTCTTCGCCATCGCTACTTGATCCAGCAGAAAATCCATCAACAGTACCTCCATCTGTTGGTTGATAGACGTGTATCTGAAGTGCAGCTTGTGCTACGGGAAGATATGATGTTGGAGAGGATGACTCGCAGGCCGTTATCTGTTCGACAGATGAGGAAAGAACTGCGACGTCCTTCCAGCCATCCAGATTTGACGGAAGTGCAATGGTCTCATAAGAATTCCATATGTATTGATGAACGGCTTTGCGAATGGTGTCGAAGCGAGCAGTCGAGTCCGGAGTGAGGCGTACTTCAACTATTATGGGTGTCGGTGAGCGGAAAAGATCCTAGAGATAGATCACTGACTGTGGACTGGCCATACCAGGGATGATGGTGTCGGTGACGTAGATATTGTTGGCGAGGTCATGGCACAAGGACTACTGAGAAACTACTGGGAAATCGACGTGCACGTGCACAACTAGGGACGCGATTGACCAAACAACGCGTCAACAGACTGAGGCACGTGGCACATAACTTGCCCTTAACGATGGCATCCTCAGATATCTGCATAGATTGTGTCCCATCTTCAGATCAACAGCCTACATACAACCCAACGGATCCTTCTACTTTTGTTGTTCCTAAATCCGTTGCACCTCGCAGCGTTATTATAGAATTTTGTAATAGAGTGAGTTCCAGCACAAACCACTTCACTGACTGATGCTCGGATGGTTGATCTAAATACGTCAGTGTCGCTGGTGAGTGGAGGATAGGGGCAGATGTGAGGTGGAATGAATTAATCCGTGGTATGTGCAAGGCTCCATCGAGCGACATGGATGTCCACCGAGTTGTTCGTGACGTTCCAACCCCCGGTACTCCAGAGCATCACACTTGTACCTTTGGACTCGGATGATGCTTCTGGTCGCTTCCGGATATGGCTCATGGTAAACGAGGAAGGACCACCTATCCTAGTGTGGGATAGAAAGGTGGAGGGCCAATTTCCTGAGCTCAAACATCTTGTAAGCTTTCCGAGTTTTTACGGGAACTTTCTAAAACGGGAGACGTGGGCACTCCGTAGAAACAGCGAATTCGAGATCACATCCAACCAGATAGGTCGCTTGGCCATTCAGACAAGCGAGATTGAGACGGGGGTGGAGATAATATTAATGTTGTGATTTAAGCTTTAATAAATATGTTTATGACGCGATCTTCGGACGCGACTTTCAACTTTGACTCGCGCTCCACATTCGTTCGTAACCGACACAACCAAACCATCATCTTGGATTCGTGGCCACTGGCCTGTTGACATGGACGAATCTAACATCTCAAAGCTCCTTCGGCAGTGTAAAGCCAGCGGCAAGTCTCAACACTCTTATAAGATGTCTTTCTACCCGCTCATCTTCTTTTTAAATAGATGTAGACGTGAAAATCGATTCTATGACGAAATTACAAGTAGAATTCGAGAACGGTGTAACAGTACGCCAATCACCCAAAAATCCCGAGAATAAAGCCCTCTTACAATGTCCCGATAGATACCTGACGCTGACATTGTCATTCAAACCTTCAAGGCATGCCTCCGAATTTCACATCAGCACCTACAGGCAGCTACTCTTTCCGCCCTCCCTCCTCTTCTTCCTCTTCTCCTCTCCAATGTTCATACTCGTCCCACTGCACCATCCGCACCAGCTTCTGCCTCCACTTCATCTGCTGGCTCTTCTTCTATTGATTCATATACTCTCCGACAAGCTTTGATCGCCTTCCTTCCTACTGGTGGAATCATCGACCGCCTGGGCGATGCTCGAGAAAGATCTCGCGAAAAAGCACGCGAGAGCTTGGCGATTCTCGGCGGGCTCGCGTTCCGTGCGGGTGGTGGGTCGACCTTGACGGCCTCGAAGAGTGGAAAGACGCAGGAAACTGCGATGCAGATGTTCGAGCGACTTCTAAAAGAAGTCGGGCTTATGAGCAAAGCCTGGAGAGTTCGTGAGCAGGTAAGTTCTCATGAGACTTACACTCGGATGTGGTATTGACTTGTGTTCAGTCCCTTCTTACCTTGGTTGATATTCGGCGCGCGCACCACCTTTTCCCCCTCCGTCCCTACCTCCCATTGCTTGTCGCCACACTTGAAGACAGTGACTCTACCGTACGCGAAACTGCCAAGACTTCTGTGGTGATTCTCTTCACCGGCCCAGGAGTTTCGGATGCCGCGCGTGCAGATCTCAAACGTGAACTGGCGAAGAAGGGAGTACGTAAGACCATAGTCGACGCTGTACTAACCAAAGTGCTCGGTTCCGATAATGCAAGCACGACAGCAGGCGAAGGTACCGAGGTCCCCGGTGCTCCACAGTCACAAGTGACGACAAAAAAGGAGTACATCCCCCCAAGTTTGGCCCTCCAAGCACAAAAGTCTATTGCTGGATCGGACTTTACTGCGTCAGGTCCGAGCACTGTACCACGGGCGGCAAGCCAAGGCAGTGTCAAGGAATCATCAAGGCCCGACAGTCGTGCAGCCGTGACTCCCCCAATTCCTAGTGGGGGCGATACAACGGCTAATGTGCGGGCAGTCTATGTCCGTGCTACTCTCTCCCGTTGTCCTTCATTCGACTAATCAAACGACATAGGTCGCGTCTAGCAGAGATTTAGACACCGAGTTTGCTGAAATGCTCAAGTCTTTCGAGGTGAGCCCGGTTCTGGTTTCTTTCTCTCTCACTCACCCTTCTCTAGGGCAAAGAGACCGAACATAATTGGGCTCCCCGTGACCGAGCAGTCACTCGAGTGCGAGGGATGCTCAAGGGTGACGTCCACGTTCGCTTTACAGAGTCGTTCATTTCACACCTCAAGTCCTTTATTGATGCATCGCTGAAAACGGTAAGTATCCCATATCCTTTTGTGAGGCCATTCGTGACATTATTGTGGTCTAGCTTGCCAGTTTGCGAACTATAGTTGCGACGAACACTTGTTCACTATACAATGACCTCGCGATGTCGCTCGGGACAGGACTGGATCCCTACGTTGATACTATCCTTTCCAACCTCTTGCGGATGGCTGGTTTCACAAAGAAGATAGTGGCGCAGACATCCCAAGCCACAGTGGATATCGTCATTACAAATACCTCTCCACAGCCCCGGACGGTCATGCCTCTCTTCTGGACTGGTTTGCAGGAAAAAACACCCCAGGCTCGCTCGTCTGTCATTGAGCATGTCAAATTTTACCTGGATGTTCACGGGTCGCGCGCGAAAGCCGCGGTCGAAGCGGTCGGCTTGTTCGACACGCTGGAGAAGTGCATAAAAAAGGCGCTGACTGACGCAAACGCGGGCGTTCGTCAGAACGCACGTGCCACCTTCTGGTCTTTCGAAGCTTTATGGAAGGAGCGAGGTCGAATCATCTTGGAAGCGCAAGACGGGACAAACCGCAAGCAATTGGAAAAGGCCTGTCCAAACCAACAGGATCTTCCGGAAGTTCAGCCGGCGACTCCACAGGTGAAGAAGAGCAGCGTGGCGGCTGCCATTGCAGCTAGTCGGGCGAAAGCCAAGGTCATTGCGACAGCACCCCCCACCCTGCGACACCAAGCAACGTCTACTGCGCGTACCATGTCACCACCGAAGCGCTCTCTCTCCCCCTCTCTATCCACAGGGAGTGTGTCTGGACGAGTAACTCCTACATCCCCGTCAGTTCCGTCACGTCCAAGGGTTTCATCGACCCATCCTTCCAGGTCAAGAACGGCGTCAGGAAAGATAAGCACTATGTCGCACTCGCGGACGTCATCGGGCGAGTCAAGTAATTACCAATCATATCCGGGCCATCGTGTCGTTCCGGTGCCATTTTCTTCACCTCCTCGTGGCTCTGTACTCCGACAAGCCATACAAACGGCGCTCCCAGCCTCACCACAACAACAACCGAAAAGCGAAACCTTGCATACTTCCGTTCCAAGGCGCTCTTCTGAGCTCGAGCACGAAGAGCAATCAGCCTCTTTCGTTGGCCGGTCGCTGTATTTGCCTGAGCTTGAGGACACAGATCCTGCTGAAAGCAACCTGCTCACCGCGGTCGCAATACCCCTTCCTGATGATGCAGACTCCGATTTGGATATGGATGAGTCGAACCCCATTTCCTTCTCCTCGCCATATGAGAAATTCCCCCCGGAACCTCAACCCAAATCGCGTACAGATTCACAGTCACCAACTTCAAATGGGCATCAACCTGGCTTAGACCCTTCGTCGGGCTCGGGCTCCCCTCCTGTGAGCCTACCACAGCCCGTTGTGGAGGATGCCCTACGCGCAAGGGCGGAACAGGCGCAGAGTGCTGCAGAGCGCCTCCTCGAGCTCGTTGAGCCGGAAGGGGCGGCCCAACCATCAGCTTCGTTATTACTCAATAACGCGACGGCCCCTCACCCAGCGAAGGTACAGATCCCATCGTTGATGGCACAGAAGCGCACACCAACAACGCCAGTCAACCAAAGTGCTGCCATCCGGAAACAGGCTGCGGCATTCCGAGATAGCCCAATGCAACAAGGCGCGCCCTCATTGATGACTGATATGCTCAGGCAGACGACGGCGAGGACAGACGGGACTTGGTGGAGGAGACGTATGGCCTGTACGTACCACAGCGATTTGTTTTGTTTTCCTCGGATGAACTCTTCCCATAGTGTTCAACCAGCGCAATCCCCTTTTTGCCTCGAATGGAATCGATGCGGCCACAGAGTTGCAGGGATACATTACGGCGCTCGACCAGGGAACTGCGGATGTATCAATACTAAAGAAACTTGCGACGTTTTGTGTCGCGCATCCTTCGGTAGACGCCGCCATCTCTCCCCTTAGTTCTTGTCTGTCGATGCCTGCGAGCCCGTCGCCTTTCATTTCAAGCGCTGGCATCCTTCCTCCGCTCAAGCCCGAGTTGTGGACGGAAAATAGGAGCTTTAGCCGGTTGTTCAATGCACTACAGAAGTTCCTGTCGCCAGACAAGGTGAGTCTCGAGTGAGTTGAATAATGGGACCCTATTCTGACTCTAAACGATTCGCTTGGAAAGGATGACGAATTACTGCAATACGGGCTGATTGTACTGTGGGAGATGCTGGAATACCTAACGTTACCGATGGAGGGCCATGAGGCAGAGGTGTTCACGATTCTTTTGACAACCAGGTACTCCAACAAACCACACGTGAGCCACTAACACCCATATCCATCGAAATCTATTAATGAAGTCACCGGCCAGGTTTTTGAAGCGACAAACACCCTCCGCGACGCCCTCACATCGCGTGTCGAGGCGGTTTACGGCTTGACAATTCTCCATGCCGCTCTTGTTTCCTTCCGAGCCAGTCCGATCCCGCCATCATGTCTGGAGGAAACAAAGGCAAGCTCGTACGCATTTGGTCTCATTGCACTCGCCAAGTTTGAGCTGCGCCTGCCCGCGGAAGTTCTCGAAGAGGAACTACCACGTTTGAAGCAAACCCTCGTTGCGGCGCTCACGGACGCGTCGTCGCTCGTCGTGCGCGAGGCGGCAGCAGCAGCAATCATCGCTGCGCAGGTAGTACTACGTGATGATGCGCATCTGTTCGCGCTGCTCGATGGATTGGCGGATGATAAGAAGAATCTGTTGACGTATCTGTTCGACAAGCATGGAGTGCGGGGGATGTCAGGCTCGGGTAGCGTTGATCGCCTCGAGCGGGAGATGCGCAGACTGGACGGGAGGACTGGCACGCCCATTCGTGCGGGGCCTGTGCGGTCCTCCGCATGAGCTTTATAGATGGGGATAACCACTGTGATGAGTATACCGTACCCTGAAAGGATGGATCATTTCACTTTTATTTCACCCTCGCTGGCGTGACATTTCGCTCATTATACCTCTTTGTCGTCTGTAATTGTGTTTACGTCTATCAATTATCATTACCCTTCGGGAGTGACTTTAGCATCGTCGAGCATCTATCTCCCTTGTCTACTCCCTGTCTGCCTATACCCGTATCTCTAACATTAGCTCAACGCAGCCTGAATCTTGTTCGCATCATCCAGTACAGGGCGCCAGCCGTTAGTCCGCCAACGTGTCCCGCCGAATCCAAAGTAGGGAACTGTGCATAAAAAGGAGTTTCAGCGATAGTTTCGCGAGATGGTGAAGGAATTATCTGTCAAGTAGCAAAGAAAAAATATGAAAGAATGACGGACCCGACGGGTGACCGCATTGAGGACGTCAAAGCATGCAATGGCTCCGATACAGGCCCATGCGGGCATGGGCACCACGAAGAAGAGAAGAAACCGTGCGTTCGGAGCGGCAAAAGCGAAGAAGGACGCTAAAGCGTATATCGCTCCTACACCGTGATAGATGTCAGTAAGGAAGAACAGAGCACTCGAGGAGGTTTAGGGAAGGGAGAAGAAAAGGATGCGCACCACTCGCGCCATGGGAAAGATAATTGCGTCGGTTATTCCATGCTAGCGATGTGAGACTGGCGAAGGCGCCACCTGCCAGTGGAAAGTATGTGGTTAATATAATTGACGACGGTGGGTGGGCTTTGTTGAGGGGGAAGGGGGAATTAAACGCACTTCCGAGATAGAGCACGAGGAATTGTGCGTTTCCG
Source organism: Russula lepida (assembly GCA_003316425.1). Classification (NCBI taxonomy): domain Eukaryota; kingdom Fungi; phylum Basidiomycota; class Agaricomycetes; order Russulales; family Russulaceae; genus Russula; species Russula lepida. The sequence continues at coordinate 260,077 of QFEZ01000095.1, forward strand.
AGTACGGCTAGCGCGGTCGGGGCCAAGAACCAGAATGTGAGGCCATTGAGAAGCGCGTGGCCTGGCTCGGCATGCGAAAAGGTGGACGTGACGAGGGTCCAGCTGGAAAGGAAAGAATATACGTGCAACGCGAGGGAATACGTGTCAATAGCTCTGGCTCGGGGTCATTCATAAGAGCTGTACTGGACGTAACTTACAATCGGCCTCTGCGCAGGTTTTCGTAGCTGTTGATGAAGTTATCTTGTAACCACCGCGCGAGCCATTTAACGTCGGGTGGCGGTACACCATATCTAGACCCCGTTCCCTGCACAGACACAGAGTGAGCTGCGAACACGCGACGGAATTGCGAGACAGAGAGTGGACGAACGGGAAACGTACGTAGAACATCTGGACGTAGGACCACGCAGCAAAGACGACCCCGTTGATGCCGAGAATGCCAAATAGGATGTAGTTTGGGGGAATGAAATTGAACCGTCTGACCAATCGTTGGAACGGCCCTGATGGTTTCCAGTTTCTATGGGCGTGTGTGGTAGTTCTATGCGTGGCACTGGGAAAGCTGGTTGCGTGGAATTTGTGGACTGGCGAGGCGGGCGAGCGCAGGAGGAAAGAGTTGTTATGGGGCGCATATCTTAGGGATATCTGTGTGCTGCCGTTGCGTAAGATAGGAGTTACCGGGCGCAAGATAGGATGCGAGGCGAAGGCAGACAGGATAGGCATACTGAGGGATTGCAGGTTATTAACCCAAGACGTGATGGGTGGAGAATATCGCACGTGACCATATCAAAGAATTGAATTGTGACGAGGAGGAACAACCACAGAGGATAGAAAAGGCCATGTCTCATCATCTTTTTCTTCTGTCACCATCAGACACGCCACTCTACAGTCTCACTCATTTCTCGGCAAAGGCGAGCCAGGCAGCGCCATCACCTCTGTCAGCTAACCTTCCGGCATGGTCTACATCTGCGTTCGCAGGGACGTTGACGGCCTTATCTGGGGCGTCTAGCGTTGTGCAGACGAGCACGCAAGGGGGCGGAGTTCGAATGGGTGGAGGCCAGGATCGACATGTGATCCAGATGATTGCCAATGCGAGTCTGGACGTGATTGAAGATGTGGTGCGGCGAGACAATGGGATGTGAGTGGAACAAAAAAGGGCGCGTCAACTGCGGTAATGATAACAATTGATTGATGCATAGGTATCTCAAATCTGTGGACAAGTTCAATGAATGGACAGTGTCAGCATTTGTTACCCCCGGAAGTAAGCGAGATCCGCGGAAATGAGGCGAATGACTATTGTACTGATGATAACAAAGACATGAAGTTTGTGCTGCTGCACGAGGGGAAGAACGACGACGGGATCCGGGCATTCTTTACAGAGGTGTGGGAGCTGTACGTGAAGGTAAGCGGACTCTGCTGGGCAGGGGACACGGATTGAGATGGCGATGATGTAGACGACGATGAACCCGTTTCATACGGCGCACAGGATGATAGTCAGTTCCGTGTTTGATGCACGGGTGCGGGCGAGCGCGAAGAAACATCTGTGATCGGGGGTCGGGTGGCCGGGGTCAGGGGAGGGGACTCATCATCTGGACGGACATTCGTCGCTCGCGCTTTGATCGTTTCTTTCTCTCTCCCTCTTGGTCGACCCCACCCTTTTCTTCCTTTCCTCAATTCTATTCTTCTTTTCTTCAAATACCTCATCCATATTCACCTAAAATCCACAAAAAAATTTACTCAAATCCTGTCTCCCATCTCTATCGCGGCCACTCGCATCTGTCCTATAATACCTTGTCTTTCTCCACGATCCACCCACCGACTCCTTCACGGAGTGTGTTTCCCTAAGCTTCCAGCCACACCTTACGTTTTTTCATTAGTACTTCGCCCACCCTCCACTGGGCCTTAAAGTCGGTCTTTCCTGTTGCGCCGTCACCTCTCTTGTCAGCCGCCCTGACTTGATCATCACCACAGCTTGTATATTCCACCTCGTCCCTTTATCGCTCTCCCATCACCCACTCGCTGTCCCAGGTCCTCTGCGTCCCCCCCCCACTATCTATCGTCCACTACTGCCCTCTGCCCATTCCCCCAGTTCACCATGGCCTCCGCCCCAGCTCCTACCCATCGCGCTTCCCTCCTTGCTGGTCTTCGTACCGGCGGCGTTCGTTCCAACCCCATTACTGGTGTACCGCACAGTGCTGCTGGTGCCGCGTTTAGTATCCCTTCCCGTTTCGCCCCAGCCACCTACAATCAACGGTCTTTCGGCGAGGAAGACGATCAGCTGTCCGACATGCTCTCTCATAACATGAACATCAATCCACAGCAGAGGGTGTATCAACCCCCCAACACTGCCGCAGTCGATGGTGGTGCCAACAGGTTCGCTCAACAACAGGGTCACTTTACAGGTGGTATGATGTCTGGAATTCCTCACTCCAACCCTGCGGCCGGTAATGCCCAGCTGCAAGCTCAACAACAGGCTCTACAAATGCAATTGTTACAGCTCGAGTTGATCCGGATGCAGGTTCGTACCCCTCCCAATCCCCGTTCTCGTTATTGATTTCCTTTATAGGCTCTGCAAGCCCAGCAGCTGCAAGCCGAGCTACTCGCTCAGAGTCGCCAGCAGAGCGGTCGATCATTCACATCCCCTGCTTCTGCTGCTCCCACAACACAGTCATTCGATCTTCATCAGTCCACTCTGAACGCCCCGTTGCGTCGGCCCAACCAAGGCGAGTTGCTCCGTTCCCAACTCGGCTTCCCGAGTGACGATCAAGTTCCAATGACCGCTGCTCTGGGAGGCAAGTTCGGGAGCCGTCCCTTCTTGCCTGGTCTTGCTGAGGAAGACAGTGGTCTCCCTCCTCGTGGTAACTTCTCCGCCCCTGCTACCAGCGGCGGCACTCATCTCGGTGCACCCACTTCAAACAATGCTACCAATTCTGTTCCGCCTTCCAAATCGGACACCGTGACTTCCTGGCGTCGTGGCGGTAACAACAACTCAGTTCTTAGTGGGAACAGAGCCGCGTCCATCAACCCCGGTCTGACACCTAGTGTTCGGGTGTCACCTCCTCCACAGGAAGCTCGCTTGTCTCCACCGACAGTATCTCATACGAGCCCGGTTCGCACTCGACCCCAGCCTTTACGCTTCACTCCGACCACGTCACTGCCCCTACCAACCGTCGCGATCGATGATACCGATGCGGAGGACGCCTCGACCGAGTCATCCTCTAAATCCGGTTCTCACTCGTCCCCCTCCACCCCCAATTCGGGCTCCTCATTTGACCGTCCGCCCCTTTCGCCGCGCGAAGAGGCAACCAAGAAGCTCTATGAGGGGCTCGGTATTGGCCGTCCTTCACCTGCTGTCCCTGCCATCCCGGTTACTGTGCCGCAGCGCGTGCTCAGCCAACCAGTCAGGCAGCCTCGCGGACCGCCCTCTGGAGCGGACGAACTCGGCCCTCGTAACTTTGCGACCCGCATCCGTCGCAAGGCAATTGGCGGTCTTGGCGCATTGATGGATGCTCGCGAGCGTCGCGACGTAGTTGAGGCATACTAGAGATCCTCATGCCACTCCTTTCCTATTTCCACACGACTCTCAGAGTCTTCAAGACTGGTTCGCCTTCCGTTCGTTTCTATTTATTTATTGACAGTGTGTTGTGCATATTCGGAGGTGTCGTTGCAAGGCACGAGGCTGGTAAATTCACAGGGGTCTGGAAGCATTGTGGTTACACTTGCCCATATCTTCCTGCCCCACTCTCTGGATACTCTTTAGTTTCATATTTCGCTGCCGTTGTCTTGGTTGCTTGCAATCACGCATGGCAGCTATTTTTGTCCCGGGCCTTTAACCTGGTTCTGGGGGTGTACATCGCGTAGGTCAGTTGGAAAATGTGACAGGAACGTTGGTGCTCGAAGGGACTGAATTTGATGAACTGAGACAGATACGTTTTGGAGATGAAACAGGGGGAGATAAGACAGTCAAAAAGAGCCACTTTATTTACATCGCTGAGCAACGATAGGCTTGCCATGCTCCTGGGTTCGAAAATTTAGAAGTTAGCGCGGATCGATTGGTTGATTCGATCCCCAGCGCTACACCGCGCCAAACTTACCTGCCACTCCTCTCTACTAATCCATAATTGGTGGAACGTGCCCAGGCTAGCCAGGATACTGCCGCCAAGCCAGCTGCCGTATCTTCGCTCGGCCGGGTTGCCAGGTGCATGAATCTTGACGTGCGGGAAGTTACGGACGAGCTCGTTGTTCAGCCGCTCGCCGAGACCCGCAAAGAGGCTCCCGCCCCCGGAAAGCACAACGTTGCCCATCAGCACTTGACGCATGTCCGGGTCACATGCCATGAGCGCTTGCGAGATCAGTGCGGGGATAGTGCGCGGGAGGTGTGGATTTGATGCCTACAATGACACAACGGATGGAGAGAGGGCAATAATCGAGGAAGAGAGGACGCACGACGAGTTCGCGGGAGTGTGCGAAGAATAGCTCGCCAACTTGGAAACGCTCTGGCCCGAAATAGGTGTTGAAACCTGTTGGGAACTCATAGTGGCGCAGGGGTCTCTGCGATGCAGCCCTGTGAGAGTTTCAGTGTGGAGTTTATATAGGGGGGAAGGATGAGTGAGTGGGAAGGGCGAGAAAGAAAGGGATAACATCAGCATCAGCATCAGCGATAAGGTGATATGTTTCGAGGACGGTTGTGAAGAACGAAAGAACGCTCACTGGTCATTCCAGCCTTGGTCAAGTACACCAGCAACACTCTGTATCCATTCTTCAACTTCAAGATTTTCGTAGTATGACGCGAGGCTCGGTGTCGTTTTTGGGAGGCGATCTTCCCGCACGTTGAAGCGCGGGGGTGCACCCGACTCTACAGCCTGTTAGATTTGTACGAGGTCAGGTCAGTTCAGTGAGAACAATGTAACGTGTGTGAAAGGTGTGAGTCTTCCGGATTCAGAATATGAATATGCACCGTTTTGTTTGCGATAAGTTGGTGGGAGAAAAGTTGGATTGGTAGATGGGTGTGACTCGTTGTGATCAGGGTGTGTTTTGCATGTGCATGCACGAGCTGGGGGAGAGCCGAGTGGACAAGGCCTGTGCATTGAGATTTCAGGTATTGGGCATGGTCAGTATCGCAAGAGTAAGTGCTTTTGTAATACCTTTTCGGAGAACGAAGCCATCTACTACAGGGGTCACACTCGCCGTTGAATGACCTATGTCAATGACCAACGCGGAACCCTTCCCTGCTGCAAAACTGGGAAAGTTTCCCCATGTCATGTTACAGGCAGTTCCAAAACAAAGAGATGGGGTGTGGTCACGGACGCGTTTAATACGCCTGCATTTGCGATGTAGAATGCGGGCACCTGAAACTCCTCGAACATGATTTCGGCCATGCGTTCGCGGTTGGCAGGAGTGTTCCAGGCGGGCTCGGTGACGAGGATGGGGTGGTCCTCCGCTTTGCAATGGAGGACTTCTTTCAGCGCGTGGCGAAACAGATACGGGATAATCTTGAAGTCAGTGACTTTGGGGAGGAGCAAGAGAAGGCCATCAGTCATTATATGCAAGAGGAGTGAGGTACTACGACGTACTTAATCCCTCGCTCATAGGGTTCCCAGTCTGCATGCCTTCCCGCCAGACAGACGGCCCATGTTGTCCGATGTACAGTTTGCTCTCATCCTTTTGAAGCGCTGGCTCTGCCGCCTCCGTGTCTGCTTCAGTCATGGCGGTGTCCCCATCTCGAGCGGTGGGAACGAAGCCGTACGACGTTGGGATGATCGCTTTTGGTGTATCGTCCCCTGCGTACCCGGCGCGGAGCGTAGACGTGCCAATGTCTAGCACGAGGGCTGAAACCTCATCTGGACGTGCAGAGAGAGTCAACGTTATGCAAAGGAACTCCCTACTGTATGTTGAACATACCGCCTCCGTATTGTACCATCCTGGTCGTGGTGTCGTTGACGGATTCCCGATCGAATCTAAGATTCGTCTTCTCGGCCGTGGGAAAACTCTTCGCGAGACTCCCGATTCCTGACCGCCCAAGAAAGAAAATGAAATGGCACCTCTTGCGCCTCACAGGAAACGCAAGCAGACAGTAGAAGACCTCTCAGAGGCTAGCGACTCGGAGCACTTTCCTGATGGTGGACTGGACTTGCTCAGCGAAGGTGAAGACGAGGATGGACCTGTGCAAGAGTCGGACAGTGACGGTGTCGACGCGTTCCCAGGGATTGACGCGGGCTCAGACACGGATGAAGAAGATGAACAGCCGCTTGGGGATGACGAGGATTATTCGGAGAGTGAAGGCGAAGGACAAGATGATGACGACGCGTCGTCTGATGATGACCTTCACATATTTCCAAGGGCTAAGACAGTCATCTCGCATATCACTGGACAACCAAAGAAAGTATACCCAGAGATAGAACCAGACTACGACTCAGACTCATCCACTGAAGATGTGTGTATTCACTCCCAACGTCTGTTGTTTGTATCGACTTGCTAACTACTTTCTTTCGAGGCACCGACCCGTGTCGGAAACATACCACTCCATTGGTATGACGATCTGCCTCACGTCGGGTACGATATTGATGGTAAAAAAGTCCTTAAACCGGCTCGTGGAGATGAGCTGGACAAATTTTTGCAGACCGTGGATGACCCATCAGCATGGTGATACCCTCTGCTCCCCAGTGTCACCATTTAGCTGATGGTTCCGTAGGACTTCGGCGTTTGACAAAAACACCCAGATGGACAAAACCTTAACAGCCGAGGAGCTGGACATTATTCGCCGGCTGGAGGCTCTCGAGAACCCAGACGCCAACTATGATCCCTATCAGCCTACAGTGGAATGGTTCACCGGGAAGGGTAAAGAGGAGGTTATGCCAATTTCTGCTGCACCAGAACCTAAACGTCGCTGGGTCCCAAGTAAATGGGAGAAGCAGAAGGTTTGGTTCAGCATTTCCCCCTTTTTGAGATAGACACTGAGTTCAACACGCAGGTCATGAAGATCGTGCGCGCCATTCGTCAAGGCCGCATTGTCCCTTCAAAACCAGAAACAACTTCCTCGCAGCCGCAATTCTTCGCCATCTGGAATGATGAACCCTCTTCTTCTCATGCACCACCGCTCCCTGCACCTAAACTACGTCTCCCGACCCATTCCGAATCGTATAATCCTCCGGAAGAGTACCTCCCTACGGAGGAGGAGCGAAAGGAGTGGGAAACTACTGACAAAGAGGACCGCGAACGCGATTATCTCCCGCAAAAGTACTCCTCGCTACGACTCGTTCCTGCATACAACCAGTTCATTCAAGAGCGCTTTAGTCGACAACTGGATCTTTATCTCGCGCCGCGGATTCAGCGGACAAAACTGAACATTGATCCCAATAGCTTGATTCCAAAGTTACCGAGTCCCAACACCCTGCGGCCGTTCCCTAATTACAAATCTCTCAACATTGCACATGTTCGAGGACGAGTGCGCAGCGCATCAGTTAGCCCAGATGGCGCTTGGGTTGTGAGCGCGGATGAGGAGGGAATTGTATGTCTGTGGGAGGTTATCGTGGGCCACGAAACGAAGCGATGGTCACTTGATGAGAAGGTCAATGCAGTTGATTGGTGCCCACGAACCGACGTGAGCTTCTTCGTGGTCGGAACGTAGGTGTTCTTTTTGCCTACAAGCATGCATCTGTGACTAAAAGTATGCCAGTGAGGAAAAGCTCCGCTTCTTCATCCCACCTAACCTCCCACCAGCAATTCATACTGCTACTCGGGCGCTTCTCAATCCCGCGGCATTCCCATCGAATTCGACGATAGGGTCCTCGGTGAAGTGGGTCGACCTTCCAAAAGTGCCTACCCTCGAGAGTGGCCCTCTTCTTTCTCTAGAACTCCCGTCATCCTCGGGTCAAGTCAAACAAATAGCATGGCATCGCAAGGGTGATTATTTTGCCACCGTCTGTACGTCATTCCTCGAGCACCTCCCGTGTTTCATGCTGATAAGCCTCAAAGCTAGCGGAGGTGGACAGGGCGGAGTATGGATTCATCAGGTATCGCGTCGACACTCCCAAGCTCCATTCAAGAAGATCAAGGGCTCTGTCCAGCTGGTCTTGTTCCACCCCTCGAAGCCTCACTTTTTTGTTGCGGTCTGTGCATTTGCTCCGCTCTCGCCTTCATTTTTTTTCAGGAACTCACACGGCTGTCACAGACTCAACGTTATGTTCGGATCTATAATCTATCCGAGCAAAAGCTCTTGAAAATGCTTACTCCCGGCATACGCTGGATTTCATCGATGGACGTTCACCCATCTGGGGACCATTTGATCGTTGGAGGTTATGATCGAAAGCTCTGCTGGTTCGACCTCGAACTCAGTGAAAAGCCTTATAAAATTCTTCGGTATGCCAAGCTTCTTTACGATCACATGCCCAGCTCATTCACGTACTCCGGTAGATATCATTCTCGTGCGATCCGGTCATTGCATTTTCATCCCACATATCCGTTGTTCGCTTCGTCATCAGACGACGGGTCGATCCAGGTCTTCCACGCACGTGTGTACAGTGACCTCCTCACAGACCCACTCATCGTACCGCTCAAGATCTTGCGAGGGCATGACGTACGTGAGGGGCTAGGCGTGTTACAAGTCAAATGGGTACCCAAACAGCCATGGTTAGTCAGCGCAGGGGCAGATAGCACTGTTGCGGTCTGGTGTCATTGATACAGTATTCCATTGGAGCCATTCCCAATGAACAAACATGCCCGATGGGTTTACTGTAAGCGTGTGATGTGTTACTGTTATCGCAAGGGGTAGTTGTCGTCTTTTCTCCTGGGGTGCTGCTACCCACGCGCGTAAGCGAAATCTGATACATAATAGATGGTACCTCCATATGTGCACCTTCAAGTAAACGCAAACACGCACATCAGGGAAAACTGTATGTACTCCATCATGCCACAAATAAGCTCTTATCGCCGCCTGTGGGCCCGCCCTGGCTTGTGTCGTGCGGCGATAGTTCCCTGTCTATTCGCTCCCCTAGATTTGGGTCGCGGCGTCATACCCTTCGAGACCCTCCAACGTTCTCGACGCGACCCTCTTGGTCCATGAGTTGAAAATTTCCCTGTAGATTTCTCTGACGTCTTTCCTCCACCTATCCCTGTGAGTCACATCGCGGACCGAAAATCAGAAAACAAGTGCGCAAACTTTGTCATTTAATAGGATAGAGAGCGGACCTTCTGTTGTTGGTGGTGGTGACATCATCATCTCTACATCTAGTACGTCTCCGTCTGCATCTTTCACTAGTAACGTCAATGTGATATCAATGATAACCAATACACATCAAATGGAGGAAAAGGTTGATGGTGTGGTGATGAATGAGTAAATGAGCTCAATGGTCGCATTGAATGGGTGGATGCGCCAAAGCCAAGGCTTCGCATGAGGGCCGGATTGATGTCCTGGTGGTCCAAGAGCCCCAAAGCGGCGAACCAACACGAACCTGGCATATCCACATCTTGCTCCTTGTCCTCTTCTTCTTCCCTCTCCTCCTTCTGCCTTGCGACGGCGGTGGTAGTGAGTGCATGGAGCCTTGTATGGAGCCGTTGCAGACGTGCTGCGTCAGCGGCTGCGAAGACGCCTTCTGTACGTTTCTTGGCGCGGAAAGCGCGCTTTACTTTGGAGCGGGTCGATTTTGCCATTGCGGACTTCTCTCTTCTTTTTTGAGGAGGATGACGTATGGATTCCTTCTAAAGTGGTTGGAGGATGTGGTGGTAATGGAGAAAGTTTGTGTTTAGGTAAATTACACTATTTAAATAAAAAAAAATGCAGAGTCAATGCAGAGTCAACGGGAAGCTGTGTCGAGTGACTCATGTAACACATGCTCACACAGGAGAAATGGCTATTTCAAGCCTTCTCGCATACAGAGGACCGTAATATATTGGTCAAGAAATATGGTGACTTTGCGATGGGCGATACAAACACGCGTACATTCGAGTGTAGATACATGCTAGGGTTCCCGAAGCAAAGGCTTGCACAGCATATAGCCACGCACAACATCGAGTCTCAAGCATACTTCTCGTCTGGAAAACGGGATGAGAAGCGTTGACCTTCTAGAGGTTCTTATTTACACTCTTATCTTTTATTCAGGAGGGGCTTCTCTGTGGAGAGGGAGTAGGTAAGGATGCATGGTCGGAAAAATAGAGAAAGGACACTTATTATGTACAGGACATTGTTACACCTTGACAAGGTGAAACATAGGTAAGTAGATTTGGGGTAAACAGAGACGACTTGCAACCGTACCGGATGAACACCTCGCCCAAAGTCCCGTTAGATTCTCCATTTTGAAACTCCTCAGTATTAGCCAGCTTGAAAGACGTTAAGAACAAGTGGAAGGAGGGGGAAAGAATCGATGCGGCAGACCTGAAGGTTCATGTAGCCGTCCGTGCTGACGAGGAACCCCTTGTACTCGAGACCCCACTTGAGACGAACAAACACTGGCTTCCCGGTGAGCTCTTGTAAGAAAGGCTTTGGGTTAACCGGTGCAACCTACGAAAGAGAAATTAAAAAAGAAGCACGCAAGGGGAGGAAGAATAGATAGTGAACATACGGTGGACATGATTGTTTCTTGTGCGGAGTGAACACGCGGGCCTGTTTGAAAATAATAAAAAGGGTGAGACAGACTTAACCGGTCCACGACGCCGCGTCTGCCCTTCCGCCCCCGCCCGCCATGTCAGACCGCGAAGGTCACACTGGCCTCCCACCTACCGACGATGATCTCTCTCTTCCAAAGGCAACAGTCGCAAAAATGATCACAGGTTCGTTCTCATTCTCTGTGCCCTCCGCCGGCCTTTAAATGTTCGCGACCCTGACAAAAAGCTCGCTGCTGTCCCAACATGTTGCAACAATCGCGCAACTACATACCCCACGCAATGCACATACACACGCACGAACGAACGAACGCGCACGAACACACACACATAATACATCACATTTACAGAACTCCTTCCTAGCGATGTCACTTGTGCCAAAGAGACACGCGACCTGATCATCGAATGTTGTGTCGGTCCGTCCATATCTCACTCTGCAATTAATTTTTTTTTCCCAACAAATTGATAATCACCTTCCTTTCCATCCCTTTTGGAACACTCCCGGCTCTCTTTTCTAGAATTCATACATCTCATCTCCTCTGAAGCAAACGAGATCTGTGAACAAGATTCGAAGAAGACTATCGCCCCCGAGCATATTATTGGCGCCCTTAAGGTTTGGCCCTCAATTTTTTTTTGTTTGGTTCCCCCCTTGGCGCCAATTGGTGGTCCAATTATTGACTTTGGTGATCGTATTCCAGAGGCTCGGCTTCGAGTCATTCACAGAGGAGGTCGAAGACGTCCTCAAGGACCATAAACAACAACAGAAGGTGTGCATCCTTGTTTCATCGTCATCTGATACGATACGATCCCTTGCACAGGACCGGGAGAAGAAAGTGTCAAAGTTGGAGCAGTCGGGTAAGACAGAAGAAGAACTCTGGGAAGAACAGCAAAAGCTGTTCGCGGAGAGCAGAGCAAAGTATGAATCTCAGCAGCAATGAGCCCCCTTCCTCGCTTTGGGTTATGACTGTGGGACGATTTGTACAATGAGTTATTAATCGTAGTGTTGCTTCCAGTGTATTGCTAGTCTTGTCGTACATCGCCCAAAATCGTTGTACACTAATATTTCGTACTTCCACCGCGTATCAATTCCAATTGTCCTTGGCATGCCGCGCTTTAAGCTCTAACAGCCTTCTCCATGGTGAGTCACCATTCCACTCTTCACTCAGATCGTCACCTGCCAGTGATGGCCGAGTGATCCGGGGCAAACCAAGCTGTTCGATGGTATATGAAGCCGATATTGTCGCAAAAAGCGCAGCTGATCGTTGGGTCAATTATCAACCCGCGGAGTGGTATTGTACAGTACGTGATGAGCATGTCAATTAGACATTAAAATCACGTACCCTCGAAAACATCTCCGTCTCTCAATGCGAGGCCGGCGGCAAGGCCACCCAAAAAGCTGTTTCCGGCACCTATATATTTGTAAGGAAGCGCGGTGCCACCAGTAAGCCGACGGTTCCACACTAAGAGACACACATGGAGAAATTTACCTGTCACATCAACGACTCGTTCATTGGCTGTCCAATAAGGATCTATCCATCTGCTTGGCTGTGAGCGGCAAGCGATAAACGCTCCTAGCTCGCCACTACGGATGATAACCCAGCCGGCACCTTCAGGACCGACACCGAAATCAAGGAATGTCTTGCAGGCTTGTTCGATCAGTGGTTTCGTCGGTGGTAGCGGGAGCGAGAGAAGCCCGAGAGCCTCCTCAGCATTGGGGCTGTATGACCAGGCAGAAGGAGATGAGTCAAGAAGATGCGCGTTTGGATAAAGTAGGACGGATGGTCCGAGAGATTCGGCACCTCAGCACAGATATGAATGGAAGGACATCGCAGAGCGCGGGCAGCTCCTCCGGAACGCATCTTTCCTAAACGCTTCGTCGGCACGACGGCACATGTGGTGAACATGCTCGACCGTACCGGGTTAGGTTCGTATATGGATAGGGGCGACCAGCCTTTGACTTGGGTGACCTCGGACATGATAACGGCAGCACGGGTAGGGGAGCAGATGAAATGTAAAGTCGTCGGACGATAAAGTGGGGTATCAGTCAGGTCATGAGGTGTTATACGTATCCCAGGGGTGAGGTATTGAAAACTTGAGGAAGAATACGAATGCGCGTGTCAAGAAATGGATCCGATGAGAACGCGTAAACGCACTCTCTGTGACCACCAGTATATGAATTGAGTCCTCTAGTCGTGGCACTGTCTGGCTGCTCTCTAAAATACCACATGCTTTCGCCGTATGTCCTCAAGGCAGCATCTACTTCCTGGGGAAAATCCACACCCTTAACGATGATCATGCCAACTTCGCTCGCTGGCAACCTGGAGACAAATATGTTTGTTTTTTTAAATTCAACGTACGCAGTTTTCGTAGGCATGTCATGTCATCCTACGGGGAAACCCCACATCAAGGGACGAGAGATCTTACCAGACGCGGGCGCCGATGGTGGCATAAGTGCCTCCGCCGCCAATCTGGAGTTGGGCGACAAAAATAAGCCGGATATGCGGGGATGAACGGGGAAGAATACCCTTCCTGAGGGGATAAAGAGCGATCAGTCGGCCTTCCAGCGGCATCTGCGAACGCAAACTCGTCTAGAATAAACATTCCAAGCGATACGAATTTTCTCGATCTTGACATGGTCACGGCGATGGATGGACAAAGCACGTCCCGGTGCGGTGGTTGCCGATTAATTATGGTGCCTTCCACCACCGTCTGGCTCGTCGAGCACCCCACACTCGTGGATGAATTTGCAAGTCATTCTCTCCGCCGACGACAACGAGCTGTCACTCAACCTACTGTCAGCTCTATCAGAATGCCCTGACTTTACTTGACGCCTCGTCGCTCACGCGGGTCCGGCGTTTCTATCACCGAGCGGACGCTTGTCGTAAGTCCTATCACCTGTAACTCCACTCCGTTCGTCTCACCTCCCCTCCGCCTTCTCGGTCATTCACGCTGACTTCCTTTCGGAGGCTGCCTAATTGGCCGTCTCCTACCCAGAGTCCTTCTAAGCGAGCAGCGAGGACTTACCGCCGAACAGATACTCTTCGGTACCACGGAATCGGGAAAGCCTTACTTTGCACGTATCTCCTTTTTCTTTTTTGTCCTTCTCCCGTTTCATAACCATGCATGATCTCCTACTCCCCTCCACCCGCTCTTTTCGTCTTTTGTCGCTTTTTAGGTTGCGAGCATCGGTCCTCCGTCAATCGGTTTCAATGTATCTCATGACAACGAATTGGTGGCGATGGCTTTCGCGCCCGGAGAATATGGCCCTCCCGCTTTTCTGACTGGGATAGACGTGATGAAGATACAGGTGCCAACGCGTGGGGCAGAACGTGGAATCGCGTCCTTTCTACTCACGGTGGGGGACACCACGGTTAGCGTCTGTGACCCACCTATTTCTCCGCTGACTCTTTCTTTACCTCGCACCTGTCTTCGCCCTGCACGTTCTTTGTCCCCTGAAGTTGACAGATGCAGAGAAGCGCCTTGTTTCAAGCGATGTGCCAGAGAACGTAGCACTTGACCGCTTTTACCTCATCTGGACGATCAAGGAAGCGTATACAAAGGCCATCGGATTGGGTCTCGGGTTCGACCTAAATCGTATTGAGTACGACATATCGGCGAATACCGTTGTAGTGGATGGCGTGATCGCTAGCGACTGGCAATTTGAGACGTCGCAGGTTACCGTCGACGGGGAAAGGGAAGCATATCGGGTCACAGTGGCGCAGTTCGTGGGGAACGGCCATGGAACAGGTACTGTAGCTCCCCTTAGTCAGAGTCAGATTGTGTGCTCTGGTGCTTCTTACTTCGTTCGGAAGGCTCTCCGTCAACTGAAGGGGATAGAGCTGGACAATGCAGGTGACAAATAAGCAGAATCTATCTTTAGTGGTACTAGCCGTGTGAAAGTCAGTGATAAGATTTGCATCATTCGCAGAGATGCCTAAAATTGAAAATTGAATGCCGAGAGATATATGTGTGTGTATGGAATGTACGAGTTGCGGACGTACGAATTAACATGTGGATATAATACGATAATAAGCATAGCATGGCAACTAGAACCCAACAGATGGTCAATAGACGAAGGCAAAGTCCGAATTTAAGTCTAAGCTATCCTCGAAGTGATGGTCAGGAACCGAGCTTATAGGCGCAGCTTGCCAGATCCGCCTGCCTGCCTCATTGGCTTGACAGGAAGAGCCCCAGTGCATTCCCGAAAGCTCAAAGTCGAGCAGCTGAGGCATGGATGTTAAAATAGTCGCGACTTGTTCATAGAAGGTCTGTATCGAAACGTCATCAGTTCGGCAGGAAGGAATCGGAGAAGAGGACGGACATCATCGGATGGCTTTAGAGATACATGAAATGGGGCCATGAGACGGAGGTAGGCCAGGTAGGGAAGATGCCTTGCAAGCGATTTGAGGAAGGGCACAAGGAGCGCAGATGTGATCGCTCCCAAAACAGCGATGTGGCCAGTGGATTGTGCGAGACACGCGACCTCGTCTTCTGACAGGTCGCCATCGTGGATGTGGATACTCTCGAGGGGACGTCCTGGGACGATGACCTTGATGGCCTGGTAGGGACCCATGAAGTGGACGAGACGGGGAATCGCGGCAGGAGAGAGGAAGGGTAGTGGCGCGGCGCCAGACACGGGTGCAGTGTCCAGTTCGAGTCTTTCCAGTGCCGGGGTGCGTTCGAGGAAGCCGGTTACGTGAGCATCAAATGAGAAGGAAGAAGTGAACGTGAGTAAACGGGGGTATGTGACGTGGTGCGCGCGTGGAGTGAGGAGCCAGCTGGGGTTGACATTGGTGTCCAGAGAGAGATGAAGGGAGGTGAGTTCGGACATGATGGAGAGCGCGTCTCCGAGTGCGCTGTAGAACGGACGGAGGACATGAACGTCGGGGTGGACCGTGATGGAGAGGGTGCGCACGACACGGGCGATGGAGGGGTTGTTAGAGAGAGTGAGGACGACGGAAAGATTGTGGTGAGAGGAGGAGAGGAGGAGATGACGGTAGAGGATGCGTTGTACGATGGGCTTGAAGAGGGAGTGGGTGCGACAGAGTGCGGCGAGGTCAGAAGGGCCAAGGTGAGAGGAGATGATGTTGAAGAGCTCGATGGGGAGACGAGGGAGAGACATGGTGGGGGGATTCCCGTTGGGCAGTGCGAGCATTTTAAGGACTGTACGCGCTTAACAGCTCTTGCTCCATGCGCTCACTCGCACTGCCACTCATATTCTCTCGTCTGCTCCATCGTCCGTCGAACGGTACGTTTCTTTTCGCCCCCGCTTTCCGTCCATATCTCCTCATTCGGACTTGTCCCTGGATCCAGCTCCGTTTCCGAAGCGTTCTCATAACTGTGGCGCCCTCTCATCTGCAGATGTTGGCTCTCGCGTCGTCCTGACGGGCTGGCTCCTTCCAGAACGGTAACCCACCCCCCAACTCTCTATTCCCCCTCTCAGGCGTCTGTCCCGCTCACCCCATTTCCCATGCCCCATCTAGAAAAGTTTCCAAATCACTTTCTTTTTTCCCCTTGAGGGACTCTTACGGTACAACCCAGCTTGTCGTCCATACCCCGACGGGCGATCCTGAAAGTAACCGCGTGACCGAGTTGGGAAACATCCCTGTCGAGTCCACCGTCCTCATTCATGGCCATGTCCGTTTAAGGCCAGAGAAGCAGCGCCGTCCCGTAAATGCGCACCTTGATCCCTTCAGGCTCTCGGACAACTGATTCCCCGATCGGCCTTCTTTCTAGGGTCCCGCTGGTGATGTCGAGGTTTCCGTAACAGATTTCACTCTCCTCAACCCGGCAAGTCGCCATATGCCCTTTCTCCCCTCAGACACCCAGAACATGGTCTGCTTCTTGCTTTCGGCCGCCGGTTCGCTTCTGACTTTTGGCCTGCACTAGGCAAACGATGACTTGAGGAGCCAATATCGCTATCTAGACCTTCGTAGGCCAGACCTGTCAGTTAACCTGCGGAAGAGGAGCCAAGTCGCCCATATCGTGCGCACTGTCCTGAACGAACAAGGTGTCGCGGCTTCCATTCCATCTTCTCTCGTGGTCCTCCGGCACGACATATGTTCCAGATTTCCTCGAGGTTGAAACACCTATTCTTCTCAAGTCGTCCCCTGAAGGTGCTCGCGAGTTCCTTGTCCCAACCAGAAATACTCTCGGCAGCCGGTCAGAAGCGCACAATGTCCATGAACCCCTCTTCTTCGCACTTCCTCAATCCCCTCAACAACCTAAGCAGCTCCTCATGTGCTCCGGTGCTGTTGACCGATATTATCAGCTCGCCCGGTGCTTTCGGGATGAAGACGGTCGTAAGGATAGGCAGCCAGAGTTCACTCAGGTTGATCTCGAGATGGCGTTCGTCTCTTGGGGAAACACCAATCTGGAGGGTGACCCGTGGCGGATCGGCGGCCATGAAGTTCGAGACGTTGTCGAAGATTTGATTAGAGCTATATGGATGCAAATGGAAAAGATGTCTCTGCCTGATAGGTTTAATGTCATGACCTATCACGAAGCCATGTGTCGAGTAAGCCGACCAACTGACCAGCTCCAATTATGCACCTGACCATTTCTGTCCCACGCCCTAGTATGGTTCCGACAAGCCGGACACACGTTTCGGGTTAGAGGTATGGGGCCGTCGTTTCTGCCCTTGCTGTTCGCTGCTTCATGGCAAACATGTAGATCGTGGATGTCACCTCATATCTAATCCCAACTCTTGTTACGGCATCACGACATTCTGAGCAAACTGTAGGCTGTCTTCCGGTGCGACAATCTGACGGCGCTGCATTTTATCCAATTGCACATGAATGCCCCACAGAGGATGGCCTCGTGAGTTTCATTCCCAGTTTGTCTGTGTCCACACACCCGGCTCTATCACTTATCGATCGGACAGGATCGCATCGTAATCACATCAGAAAATATGACATCGTGGCTGGTCGATAGTCCTATCGTTAAAGGACTCACTCATTATGGTAGTGAATCAGGTGGCCTTAATGAAAAGTTGGAGTTGCAACTTGGTGATGTCGTGTGGATTGGCACACAGCGCAACAGACCAGAGGTGAAAGCCTTCGTTTATTCATTTCTGGCCTGTCCGTCTCACGACCATATCTTAGGGTGGATCGACGGCACTTGGTCGGCAGAGACTCCGTTTGGCTGAGTTGGCTCAGTCGCGTGGTAGGCCGACAATAATATACTGCTGCTTTCCCGCAAGCTGACTCGCCATTACAGGGACGTACATCCCAACTCGTACTCCACACTTTCACTGGATTACCGAATTCCCGTTATTCACACGCGCGGATCCCGAGAAGGACCTTTTGGCGAAGGGTAGGTGGAGTAGCACGCATCACCCTTTCACCGCGCCGGCATGGCAAGACGTACAGGCGCTATATGACGGACGCATATCCGAGGTCAGCATTTGCATGCGCAGTCGCATCCTTAATTTCTGACGACGTACGGGTGTCTGCATCGTCCGCTTCGCATTCCGCGCTTTGTCCAGGTACGTGGCCAGCACTACGATCTAGTCTTGAATGGTGTCGAAATTGGCGGGGGTTCCGTTCGAGTGCATGATGCCACGATGCAAGAGTACATATTTTCCAAAGTCTTACAAGTGAGTAATACCAGCCTCCTTTCCGATTTACATCGCTGACTCACACCTGTACAGCTTGATGAAAATGAAAAGGCATCGTTCAACCATCTGCTTCATGCCCTGAGCTGCGGCGCCCCGCCACATGGTGGAATTGCGCTGGGTGAGTGCAGGTCCATGTTATTAGGTTTGTTACAAGAATTAATTGGTGCTGGCTCGTAGGCTTTGATCGGCTTGTGGCCACCCTATGCAATGCGACTTCGATTCGCGATGTCATCGCTTTCCCAAAGACTAGCGCGGGTACAGATGCTCTTTTACGAAGCCCGACGCTAATACACAAGGACATACTGCACCAGTATGGCATTCAGCCTCGATGGCGACGGTGATATTTTACGTAGAGATTGCTCACGGTTACCCACTACAAACGGGACAAAAAAAAGTAATGAAGTACCTTCATAACAAGTAATGCGAAAAGGAGAAACGGGGCGTCATCCTAAATAAATCCACGCTGAAGTCGTGCAAGGTGTCATGAAGATATTGGGAATGTTGTCCTCTCCGATTCGGGAGTTTGTCTCCCTTGTGAGTCGGCTCGACTTAAATCCGCAATTGGTGACGGGGGCCCGGCTATAGAATGCCGCGGGGTAGTGTCCTGGCTTTCGCTTTGGGGATACTCTCCGAACGGGAAGCTAGATCTCGCGCCAGTGTCCTGTGCCCCTTCTGCATGGGCAGCTACCACATCCTCTGCACCGGGCGGCAAAACATTGTCAAAGTGCTTCATGTGTGGTGCCTCATCTATGACGGATAAGACACTGCGAAGCTTCGATTCAGCCCTGCGAGAGCTCGTACCCGGTGGAGATGACTGTCGGTTTTGGGGTCGTGGTGGAGACGATGACCGGGGTTTGGTGGGACTTCTGAGAAGTGAGCTGGATGTTGATGGAACCGCGTCGGCCCATTCTGATGCGGAGCCAGAATAAAGGATGCCATTTCCGTGTGTCCATCCAGCGCTGGTTCCTGTCGCAAACACGTCACTCGTTACTGGTTGCGGGGTGACGGTCAAGGGACCTGGCGAAGACGATGGGGCCAGAATAGAGAGAGGAGGCAGAATGCTGAATATTTGATCATCCGCTTGAGGATGCCCGTACGCGTCAAATGGATCTGGAACAGACTGAAGCATAGGCTCAATGACGGGGTCGGAACTGTGAATATGATATTGCCCGTGTAAAGAAAAAGTCAGCTCCAATAGCTGGGTCTCAGAACTGAGACGTACGCTTTCGATGTGAATTTATCGAAAACATCGAGTGTTGAACGGACCACGAGGCAGATCTAAAGAGTGCAGTGTTATTCAGTGATTTACTCTCATAAGGAAAAGTCGTTGTGTAGTACCCTTCCTTGCACAACATCCCATACCTCTTCCTCGTGCACTATGATCTCTGCATAGTGCCGGGCCTTCAACTGGTCAAGATCTTCCACCTGCCTCTGTAGCACGCTTAACGCTTCCCTGAACGATTGTAGATCTGCAAGCAAGTTGTTATGAGCGCGGGAACTGAATACACCATACCTGTGCTTCAAGCTTACTGCGTTCTTTCCGATTCATGTTCCGCATCTCCGTCTCACGGATAATATGACTCTTTTCGCGGAGAGCGCGTTCATAAGATGACGAGCGCTCCTTGTGAATTGTGATATCCGAGATCTTTTAGTGCGGTGGCCATTAGGTTATGCATTAGCTGGACACTCACATGTACGATTGTACGGTAGGTGTCTAGATGCTGACGCAGCGGTTTCTCAAACTGCTTATCTAGTGTCTCGGACTACCATATATAAGACAGATGAGCGGGGGCTTCGCAATAATGACGGTGAGGCGAATGACGTCTATCTCCTTACCAGAACATGCCAGTGATTGGCCATCAGATAGTGCAGCCCCGCTGCGGCTTGCATACGGGTTCCCTGTTCGTATGAGGGACCCTTCATCCTGAAGTAACGGGAGGGAAGGGCGTTTGTGAGTCTGTGCAGTTCCAGGGATGCGCGACAGACAGATAGTTGGGGGTGGTTAAGGCTCAACTGCACGTACCCTGCGCAAGATTCCATTGCGTCTGCGAACGCGGCGGTAGCCCGGGACATTGTGAGCAGCGCAGATTGGAAATTAGAACATGAATTCAAGAGCTAAGACGACGTGTTTGGAAAAGAGGATATTGGAAAGGCAGAGAGGACGTATGAGCCTCCCTTCTGCACCGGACCACAAAACGAGGAAGAGCAGACTGACGTTCTCATAAGACTGCATGCTAGCCTTGAGATCGGAACGAGTGATGATCTTTGTGGGTCCATTTTCGCCTAGGTTCACGGCGGATACGTTGGTCGTTTCGGTAAATGTGGGTGAAGGTGGGCCGGCGCCTGGAGAAGCGTTGCGCTTTCCTTGGGAATTTGCCGTGATTGTGAAAGGTCGGAGAGGCCGGGATTTTGGCATTGGAGAGCGAAGGTTTGGCCTGGAGAGAGGGGAGAAAGAGGGAGAGAGAAGAGGGGCTCTGGACGCACAGTCGAAAGCCTTTGGTGGAAATCGGTTCGCTTCGGGCGTCCTCAAGTGGTGTCCCGTGCGGTACAGTGACACTCCGCGCTACGCTCGCTGACCGAGTACCGTGACGACCCAGTACGAACCCACTGGGACTGAAGCCGAAGCTCATAAAGGAAGCTCATGGTTAACTGCTCTGGAAGAGCTATGCCGTATGAGAGTCGGCAGTAATCATCTCTCTTGTCATTCATCAGCCGTTGCCTATGCTAACGATCTGGCCCCGCTTCAGAATATGGCGTCGTTGTTCAAGGATGATGACTATCCCATATACTTAAGAGCATCCAAAACTACCACATCACGCCACCTCTGACTACGTTCCCACTTCTACACTTGGCTGGAACGCGGTATGTCAGCTCTGTCGACGACAACTGCATTCAGAACAGGAATCGACCAACGAGACCGATCCTTCGGACTGTGTCGCTACATCATCTATGGGAGGGCCTAGCTAGCGATGACACTAATTTATATACTGTATATCACCCTGTAATATAAATCGTGTCCTATCCTAATATACTGTTCTTCGCGGAGAGGGACTGCGTACAATCAGAACGTGAGCAAACTAGTCGAGGAACGGAGAACAGCGTGCGGACACACCTCAGGTATATCAGATGTCACTGCCAATCATCGTACACCCGCCGATATTGTAGTCATCCTTTCTGGCGAGTCGCGGAGGTAGAACAGCTTCGCCTTCCTCAACCCATTGCGCTTCTTCTTCCCATCAGCAGTGCTGCCGCCTGCCCTGGATACCACGACGATACTCTTGACGTGGGGCGAATTGACAAAAAACTGCATCTCGACGCCCGTGCGCTGTACCACGTTCCGGAGGACGAAAGACGTGTCGGGTCCGCGGCGTCGCACCGAGATGAGCACGCCGGAGAAAGTGGTCGGTGCGTGCGTGAGGTTGACCGTGAGTACGGAACCGGGTCGAACGCACTCAGGATGAGTTCTCGAAAAGAGTGTGCTGAGGAGTTTTTGTTTTTCCGTGGACGGAAGTGTTCGTTGGAGATATGCCATGAGACCCTTGCCTTGGCGGAGGGATGCTGGGGGTGAACCAGCTGGAGCTGGAGGTATGATGGCAACTTGGGAGTACGGATAGGGCTTAGCGGATGTCATGAGTGACCGCAGTAGTGGGGTCCTCCATGCGTGAAGTGCAGTACGCAATGGCCGTACAAACATGATCGGTTGGGATGAAGCAGAGCGAGTTTACGGGGCCCGCGTCTCAGTAGCCGGGCCGGTAGTTGCCGAGTACAGGCTTTGGACATAAGTACTAGTTACAGAAGGACTCATTACAAAAGGAATGTATAACTGGGGGCAAGTCAGGGTACGACAAGATTTTCAAACACCAAGAATTAATAGCCACGTCCTCGCCCACTGTCAGGTCTAGTCAGCTAATACCCCCATCGTCACATCATCCAATGACATACCGTCCACGGTAGCCCCTGTAGGGACTGTATCCTCCTCCGCCTCTGAAACCGCCCCTGTAACCACCTCTGTAACTGCCTCGTCCCCTTCCTCGTCCTCGATTGAATCCTGGCACATTGGTCCGTTTTGCCATCACCTTACAAGACAATATTATCTGAGGATGAGTACTTTCACACACAGCTATCATGATTTACTTTTATTAGCCGCCCATGAAATAGGGAATTATCCAGTGCCAAAGCAGGGTCAATGAATTCTGGCTCTGCAAACTCGACGTAGGCAAATCTATGTGTGCAACGAGTTGAGCCTATCGTGCGGGAAACGTAGCAGAGAGAACAATTGTTTACCCTTTGGGGTGACCCGTAAATTTGTCACAGAGGATTGTGATACGGTTGATGGTACCGCAAGCTTGGAAGTGGGCCTGGATATCTTCAGCTGTTGCACTATAATCGACCTATAACGAGCAGGAACTGTCAGGCGAGGGCCAAAGTAGGAAAATGTGTCGCTGACATTTCCAACGAAAACGCTTCTGTTGTCGATCATTGCCTTGTCATCTTCTGTCTCCATCGGGACCCCCTCCTCGCCTTCTGGATGTTCGACACCGGTGGAGCTCTCTGCGGCTGCCTGCAGCTCTCGTAGCTTTTTAGCCTCACGTTCCATCTCTTCGACGCGCTGTTTCATGAGGAGAATTTCCTGGGGTAGATTGTGGTAAGACAGCAATACAGTTGTAACGTGGATGGAGGGTCGGACGCCACGCACTTTTGACTCATCTTCCTCATTGTCACCAATGACGGTCTCCGCAACGGCGGGATCAGTGGGAGCGACTTGAGCCATTGTTGCGCCGTGGTGAGCGATGTGACGGTCGACTCAATAATGTGCGGATGCGGATGCAAAGTTGGTTGGTGGCAGTACTACTAGTGGTGGGTCACTGTCACACACACAGAGACCGGTGCGGTTCTCGGGGTCCTACTCTGTCCGGTTTCTATTATGACTGTAGAGGACATGTGACGAAGGGGGTGATAGGTGTGCCTAGGGGTAGGGATGCAGGACCCCAGGATGTAGAACCAAAGCTGTGCTTTGTCCGCGGCGTGGCCCCAGACATTTAAATTGATATGGGTCCAAGTGACTCAGTACCCGATTATTCCATGACCCACCAGACTAAAAAGAAACGCGTAGAAGACCAATCCCTCCCCGCCGACGCAGGCCAGCGTCCCATACAGCTCCAGCGAAGGCGAGTCTGGAGGGCTTGCGAGAGCTGCCGGTTTGCATCACCCTTATTTCTTTGTATTTGACACCCATGCTCATAACAACCGACTTTGTTCCAGCCGAAAGAAGATCAAATGCGACGGAAATGAACCAACTTGCTCTCAGTGCGCTACTTCCGGATCGCAGTGTACATGGTTGCAGACGAAGGACCGAGCCGCGCTAAGTCGACAGTACGTTACTTTTCCTTTTGCTTCCCTCTCGCCCATATAAAATCCATCTCTCCTAGCTATGTCCAGGAGCTTGAAGCTCGCCTCCTTCATATGGAATCCGTCTTTGCACAAATCACTCAGCAACTTGGTCAGACCCCTAACGGCGAACTAGACGGCGCTTTTGCGGGCTCAGCTGTATCAGACGAATCCAAGGCCGCGGCCACAGCTCTGCTTAGATCAATAATCAATAACGGCCAGGTTTCTCAGCAGCCCCCGCCTGATAACCCCTCCACTCCTGATTCATCATCCTCCGTTAAGATCGAAGATGATATGGTGGATTCATTTGGCCAACTGACGCTCGATGAGCATGGTCACATGCGCTGGATGGGCGGCTCATCCACAATGTCACTCATTCAGTCGTTCAGAGCTGCCACAGCCCCGCCAAATAGTCGTGCATCTCCCATGGCTGATGACTCTGGTCAGCCCAACAAGCTGTATTTCCCCGCCGCCATTTTTTTCGGCAAAGTGCGTGCGCTACCTGGTCCCGAAGAGGTTGAATACCCGGAGAGGGATCTTGCGGACAAGCTGGTAGGTTCTTCTTGACTTTCCCATGTATTTCTCGTTCCCTTCACCTGATATAGGTCGACGCATATTTCTCGCGCTTTCACTTCCTGCTACCCATTATCGACAAACCGTCGTTTATGAGAAACTATGCCTATTTGATGGATCACAAGGAAGACCAGCAGTTGGCCCGCACACAGACCGCCTTTATCGCCACGGTCTTTGCCTTATTCGCGTGCGCAGCGCAGCTCGTTGAGGATCCTCGCCTGAAAGGCGAAAAGGAAGATGATGGAGGAATGGGCATGGTTTACTACGAGCGGTAAGTTACACTTGACACATTACATAACAAGCTTGCTCATCACAGCTGCGTAGTGCACTTATCCTCCACTATATCAGTCATGCGTCGATGCAAACCGCACATGTGCAATGTTTCGTTTTAATGTCGTCTTTCCTCTGTTCCGTGAACTGCCTTCCTCAAGCATGGCTCCTTGTTGGTCAAGCAGTACGAGCGGCGCAAGATCTGGGTTTACATGTACGTCCTTCGGAACTACCTGCTAGCTCCGAGATCTTACGTGTTCGAATAGCGCTCTCCAGAACGCCTGTTTATACCCGCTATCGAGAAAGAAACCCGCCGAAAGATATGGTGGGGCGTCTATACACTCGATCGCATGCTCGCTCTCGCTCTAGGTCGCCCTATCGGCGCCGAGGATGTCGATTGTGATGTCGAACTCCCTATTGCTTTTGATGATGACTTCTTGCCGGACTTTTTTGCTGGAGCGCCAATAACGTCAGAGACCCCTGCCCTGATGACTGGCTTTACGTCTCTTGTCTCTCTATATAGAATCGCTGGTCGTGTCATGCGCCAGGTATATGGGGTCGACATGGCGGACGGCATTGCTGACCCTGAGAAGCGTACGCAACTGCAAGTCCACGTCGATGCCCTGGACAGGGACCTTACAAAGTGGCTGGACAATCTACCTGTGGTATTCAAGTCTAATATGAATAATGAGAAGCGAGTGGCCATGGGCGCTGCTCTCTGCGGTCACTATTATTCTGTCTTGACCGCGCTGCATCGCAACCTTCTCCCTGTTAGGCGAGGCGCCCCCGGATCAAGCGCAAAGGCCGTATCATCTGCCCGTACTTGCATCCGTCTGGCACCTTTCATCAAGAACGTGGTTCCGCCTTCACATCACCTCGCATTTTTCATTCAGCATCTTTTCACCTCTGCGGTCGTCATCTTGCTGTATGCAATGCATGTTGCAGATCCCCGCGCTGCCAACTCCGCCATGGAAGAGGTACAGAGTTGTTTAGCTGTCCTAGGCTCATTCGAAGGACATTGGCCCGGTGCTCAGAAAGTCAAGGAGCTTCTTGTTGAGCTTATGACTACGGCTCGCGAGGCAGTAATCAATAACCAGGCCAATGCGACCGCGAGCGGTTCAATGGCACCAATGGCCACCTCCACGAATGTTGCATTCACCGCGCCGTCTATTCCATTCGACAAGGGACGGAGACATTCATTCACGGCGTCATCCAGACTCGTGAAGAACAAATCCAATCTCCGAAGAAATTTGTCACCAGATGCGGGGCGCCCTTCGAGGTCTACGCAGGCATCAGCTGCACTCCGGTTTGAATGTAGGTGTCAGCTGACAACTCCACACAATTGTTTGTTTCTGAAATGGTTTATAATTTTAGCGCAACGTGCGAGATCTGCATCAAGGAAACGTGGCCATGACGAGACTGATGATTCGCCTAACCCGCCAGGGTCGAGTAGTGCCCATCGCCTCCAACATCAAATGGGCTTTAATCGTCCAAACTTGAGCCCACATGGTTCTCCGACGTCTGCGAAATGCTATTCTTCCCCGCCCCTCCCCCACATTGACCCACCCCTGGAACGTAGCCCACCTATTGTGAACGCCTCTTCGTTTAGTTCATGGAATGGTCCCGTTTCTCCCGTTGGTGGTGTGCCATCACCGGTTCGATATGAGTTCGACTTCTCGGTATCGCCCAGGCAGGGTCCCTTCGGCTCACAGCAGGCACCTGAGCGGTGGCCTTACGAGGGTGAACCGTTCCCTACCTCCTCGCAGAGCAACCTACCCACCGGTACATACGAACCACCGTCGACCGTCGACCCGTCATTTCTTGGTTATTGCCCTTCCTCGTCACAAGTTAGTTCCGACATCTTCGGGACGTCTAACACGACAACAAGCTCCTTATTCGTTCCCGGCTTACCTTTCCACGGTCTGGATTACCTTCGGAATTTTGATCCGGATGGTGGTGAGAAAGATGCACTCGGGCAAGGCTTTGACGCGGGTGCATTCCAATATGATCCGGAGATACCTTTCACACTACCTGATCTCGCCGCAGATCGGACGGGCCAATAACCGCTACGAGTGATTGATGACGATGACTATGACGATGATAATGATTCAACTAACTGACATGATACAGCCCAACACGACAACTATGGCACCAATGACTTGATGTATCAGTATGTAATCTACTTTGCTACCAGGACTAGCTTCGTTCGTTGTACTAGACGTATTTGTTTCGTGTATTTCGCCATGAAGGTGTATTGCGACTGACGCAACCTTTTTGCCCTTGCTATCCGTTTATGTTCGGCACTACTGTATTGTAGAGAGTAAGAACATGAATTTAACGTTTGGTTGTATTTACCCTTGAAGTGCTCTACTCTCCCGGCTTACGATGAAGCCGAAGCCGAAGCATCTGGGTAGCATCCTCGCTTTGCTCAACAACAACATCGGCCATGGCCCCACATCCAGTCACAGAACTCACCTCCCAGTCATCATGGGCCTTGGTAAGCTGGACATCACGCTCTCGAGCTAGTGGCCGATATTTCATCAACAGATAGAAGACAAGTTCTCTCCTTATGCCAAAGAGACTCTTGCAAAGCTCATCACTTTTCTCGAGGTTCGTGTTGCGTTACGAAGCAAACCACCCACATTCTTTCTCATGCGCTGTCTCCTCGTATAAAGGAGGAGGTCAGGCCTGCGGAGAGACTAGCCAGGGCTCAATTGCCTAATGATGCCAGACGGTGGCAGACGGTCATCCCTGTCATCGAAGAACTCAAAGCGAAAGCCTACAAGCTCGGTCTCTGGAATCTGTTCCTGAGCAAGGTTCATTATCCCGAGCATGGCGTCCCCTTGACCAACCTCGAAGTGTGTCAACCATCTCGTCTGACAGTCGCTACTCACATACTGTATGCTGCAGTACGCTGTCATGGCCGAAATCATGGGACGATTCGGGCACATAGGCTCTGAGGTGACGAACTGCTCTCCACCGGACACTGGCAACATGGGTGAAAAGCATCGTGCTTTATCGCGGCAGTCTGTTCGGCTCATGCCTGTTTCTTCTATCCAGAGGTTCTGGCGCGCTATGGTAACTCTGAGCAGCAAAAGAGGTGGTTGGTTCCTCTGTTGAATGGGGAGATACGTTCGGCATTCGCAATGACGGAAAGGTTTGGTGCGTTTCGGATTACAGATCAAAGAGCCGCTTGCCAATTCGGTCCTATATGCAAGTTGCATCTTCTGATGCCACGAACATTCGTACCTCTATCAGGCAGGAAGGGGACGAAATAGTCATCAATGGACATAAGTGGTTTGTTTTCTTTACGTCTGCGATGTGTCAGTTGTCGAGATGTCACGGGATGTTCCTCCTCCAGGTACATCAGCGGTGCAGGTGATCCCCGGACAAAGGTCCACCTCGTGCTCGGCAAGAGTGACCCAAATAACTCCAACGCGTACAACCAACAAAGCGTCGTGATCGTCCCTGCTGATACCCCGGGCGTTAAAGTTGTTCGTCATATGATGGTCATGGGGTTCGATGACGCACCAGAGGGTCACTCAGAGATTATATACGAAAATGTCCGCGTGCCTTTGGGTAACTTGGTACTCGGCTGGGGCAGAGGATTTGAGGTTCGTACCACCTAGTAGTTTACCATTAGCCTTCGCTCACTCCTGATAGATCATTCAAGGGCGCCTCGGACCAGGGCGAATACATCACTGCATGAGGTCCATTGGTGCTGCGCAGATGGCACTGGACACCATGATACAGCGCGTAACCGACCCGACTCGTAAGACCTTTGGGAAATTTCTCTACGAACATGGTAAGCTCTACTCCCGAACGCTCCTGCAGTCCTTGGTATATCAATCGTAACCCATTCTTTCTCTCTAGGCACCGTCGTTGCGGACATTGCGAAATCACGCGCAGAAATTGAATCCGCTCGTCTCCTCGTCCTCAGCGCCGCCTTACAGGCAAGCTGGTTTGTCACCCATGTATACTGAACTCCTTATTGAGAGTGGCCTGTAGATCGACAAACTTAAAGCGAAGGGTGCGATGAAGGAGATTGCAATCGCTAAGGCAAGTTCTATTTGCATTCCGAGCATGGGTGCTTTTAACTAGCTACGCAGTTTGTGGTACCCTCGATGGCTTTGCAAGTGGTAGACCGCACTATGCAAGCATTCGGTGCTGAAGGGTTGAGCCAAGATCAAGAACTCGCATCTACGTTTGCAAACCTTCGAACACTTCGTATAGCAGATGTGGGTTGTTCTTGGTTCTGAGTTTACCTGACCATGCTCATGCTGGCACGTTGCTATTCCATAGGGTCCTGATGCGGTATGTTATGCGTCACAGCGAGACGCCATCGTGTACTGATTATAGTCAAGGTACACATCCAACAGGTAGGACGAGGCGAGTTGAAGAGGGCACCTACTCTGGCTAAAAAGACAGCTGCAATGAAGAAGAGAGAGGAGGAGCTTTTTGAGAGGCACGGCTTGAAGTTTCCCCAATAAATTTGAGTTACTATGCGGCATAGTACGCGTCTTAGGCGCCTAAATAGTGGGGCACGGGCCGGGCCACAAACTTTGTTCTTGTCTTACCCGTCATGCACCATGCTTGTATCATAGCACGCAGAGCAGCTTACCGTGTTAAACCTTTGGCACGAAGCATGTCTTCTAAACCAAAATTCCAAGAAACCCCATCTGGTTTCGTTCTCCCACCCAAAAAACTGCGCGCGCTCGTTTCTCTCTATCATCAATCCAGGTCATTCATCACACCCGAAAATCTCGACGAAGCAATCGACCGCGCTTTCACCGAACCTCCCAGCGTGCGCGTATTCGGGAACCGAAGGTTGGTTGACTGGCCTTCGCTCCGTCTGGAAGCCAAAGACCGCTATGGCCTATCAAAGTTCGGTCTTCCTGAGACGCTCAACTCGGTGTTGAGTATGTATGAGGCGGGGTATTATGAGGAGCGGGAGAAGCGCGTAGGACAGGTGTTTGATGCCATGTATGGGACGTGGGAGACGGATAAACCGGGTTTGGAACTGTTGCAGGATACGTGGGAGGATGTTGAGAAACGGATGAAGGGCGAGGACTCGGCGGAGGAGGGACCTGTTTCTTGAGGTACGTCTATCCTCCAACACGTTTCTTCTTCTTTTGTATATATCATCTAAACCACACCATTTGCTTATCCCCAGCTCATTTGCATGGTTTTATTTTTACCACCTTCAAATGCCTATTAGTATCCTTTGTGCTGTGGTCTGTTCCCTGCCCGACACGCCAAAGAGACACACATAATAAGATTTTTTTAAAGGAATTTGCGTGACTCACCTTCTCAAGAATCTCGATTCCCGCACCTTCGTGCCCGTTGCCCCCCGCCCATCATCATCAGGATCGCCGTCAGACCCCGATTCAGGCGCGTCATTGAATCACGGTTTGTTCCTCATGCGGGTGGTGCAATAACCACGGTTAGCTCTCGTTCAAAACGTTGCCGTTACTGTCTGACTTTCTTAGCGGCAACGTGTCCGACCCATGAAGGTAGGTGGCTAACTATTGTCATTCTAGTTTGGGCGTGAGTGGGCTCCGCATTTTTTGTGCTACATCTAGTAGATAAGGTTGACAAGTAAAGCTTTGGAAACAGTTTCCCCACACGGCCTCTTATCACCCGTGGCATTTTTCTAAATTAAACAGACTTTCCACCATGAGTGCCATGCATTGGACACCTGAGTTCACACCAGGAGAAAGTGAGTGGGCCAAGAGTAGAACACAGGTTCTAATTGACCCGTCTACACTTCTGTCCACCTTTGTACCCACGATTAACGTCCACATTGCATTTCTGAGATCTTCCGATAAAAAGGATGCTAACCCGCCCTACACCGATCAATACGTCCGGCAGGCGCTCAGGCGTATTGGTGATGGACGTTTTGATTTCTCAACGCGAACTCCATCCGGCGAGAGGAACGCCACAGGAGAAGACGAGTAAGAGCGGGAGCAGCAGCTAAGAAGAGGGATGCAAGCTTGAACGGCTTCGCTAAGCTTCTTCTCCTTGAAGAGGAGGCTACAGGGCTCAAATGTGGCAATGGTCGATATCCAAGCCCCTCGCATGGACTTATATATACCTACAACCCATTGTGTCTTGCTGTGCATCAATGTTCCTGCGTCTAATGCTACCAGATTATGTGGTGGCTCTGTGGGGCCCTGAGCGCGCTGCGGCCTTGCGGCCTTGTGTAGGGCGTTCCGAGACATATTCAACAACATACAGTATGATGACAAAATATATCTAGTGGCCAGGGGCTTGCCACGAATTGTCAACGCAGTCGCGGTCCCCGAGCGGAACTTGATGTGGAAATTCTTTCCCTATTTCTGCCGTTCGGATGGGTTGTTTAGTTGACACGAACCTTGACGGCGTGTGAATATTTTTTCTTGTTCGGGGAGAGTAGAGAAGCCATCATACAATAGTGTAAAGAGTACGGGAGCACGAAGAGCTCGTGGGAAGTAGTGGCAGGCTGAGAGGGTGGATATTTGTGGTGTGGAAACGACTCTACTCGGCCTTATTGTCCTGAGGAGATATAGGCATGTTTAAGCCGACCCGGCGGCCTGTGGCCTCTATACGCTCTTCGGCTGTTAAATCCACGAGAGGATTGTAGCGATCTAGAAGCGTCTTCGCAGGCATAAATCAGAGAAGTACGCGGCAAGACAACTATAATATAACTCACTTTGTACATGCGCTGAGAATGTAAGAAGGTAATGACATTTTGTGTGTTGTAGTCAAAGTCACTAGACCTGGTGGACTCGAGAACGGCGCGCAAGCTCGACGCAGTTGTCCGACTTCGTGTGAACCTTGGGCTGATCGACTAGAAATACGTAAAAGTGAGAAATACGAGGATAGGATGTGGGAGGATACGGACGGCTTTGTAGAGCTCTCGTAGCATAGCGCGGTACGCTGTCCTGGTGGCCATCAGGGGCAAAGCAAAGGCCCGGGCCGGGATTACCGGGAGGTGTATGTGGGAGTATGTGATGGGATTTTCTCGAACCACGAACCACAATCCATGGCATCCACAGTTCCCACTTCTACCACATAGGCATCGTATCTCCACAAATGGACAACCATAGATTTAAGGTGAGGGGGTCAATCTTGACCTGTACCCAAATCCGGTCCACTGATTTCCCCCCCCCCCCCCCCCCCCCCCC